>JAGVSP010001108.1:0-91335 GCA_022494985.1 Micrasema minimum
AATTAAAAAAAAATTTTTATGAATAATAGACTTTTAAATTAATTGCATCGCTTCCAATTAACTTATATTCCTTATTTTTATTTTCAAATTTTAGTACTCGATTCCACCAATGGTAAACTTTTGTTTAATTTTTTATTCATCATTATAATACAGGCCCTGTAAAATTCCGAAGGAATGAGTTGCTCCCAAATTGGCCGGTTCGGTCCCTGGAGGACTGCTGTGTTTATTATGCACGAGACGTATGGTCGACCTGTGAGCTGGCGCTGGGGTGACCATCACAAGCGGAACTATTTTATTCCAGAGTGTTCGGTGTGCGAGTAAAAAGTATTGCATGGATTACGATGTTTGTAGATATTATTGCAGGGATTACGATTAATTGTTTGTAGCCGAGTCGACCGCGAACTGGGACCCTATTGCTGGACCGAAAGTCGTATACGCACGCCAATGGCGAGTGATTTTACGCCATAGATCACTCGCCACATCCGAAGTGTCGCATACGACTTTCAGTCTAGCATAGGGTCCCTGAAAGAAGAGGATTTTTATTTAATTTGTTCGTATGTATATTCACCGTGAATCCAACACGAAACTTACGTATTTATACATGGTGTAACAAAAACCATAGTATAACCTGAAAACCGGTGAATCTACATAATATTTTTGGAGTCGAATGTGAGGTAATATGACTTTTGGATCTAGGTTGAAATTTTTTTTTTTTTATTATCATTGTGAATGTGTGAATAGTATTAATTTGACTAAATAAATTATATTTGATAACAATAATTTTAAAAAAATTATAGAAAAAAAGTCTACTTCTTGATCTTCGAAAACTAATAAGTCAAATAAAAAAAATTTAAAATTACAAAATCGACTCCAAATAAGATGTCAACCAATAAGATTCACTGGTTTCCCGCTTGTACATCGAGTTTTGTTACACCATCTATATGTAAACTCGAAGAAAAAGGCATAATTTTACATATTTTCACTACAAATCGTCGTTCTAAGATAGCCCAATGCGCCTACATAATATGATATCCTTGAGAGAGAGAGAGAGACCTTGATGATTATCCTATTGCACTTCCCATTGTTTCCTGGGCCCCGGTCACCCAGTCGCGCGAGAGGAACAAAAAGTCACCTCCGCTGTGGCTGTGGGAGAACCGCTTTGTTTCTTCCTCCAGTCGGTACTCCGCGGTACCTACTCCAGCCAACCAGCCAGCCAACAACCATCGGCGGCACTGACTCACGGACCTCACGGCTCACGGCGCACGGTGGTGCGTTTCACACTAACTAGACGCCATAAACTACTTTTATTTATTTTTTATTAATCATTATTTTATTCATTTATAACCACTTCAACAGGTCAGGAGGCCAAAAGGAGAACCACGTCACAAACATCTAGGCTTGAAAAAAATAACTTTTGAGCTTTGTGTTCTCACGCGGAATCGAACCTGGAACCTCCGTATGTCCAGCGTCTTAACCATTGCGCTACGGAGGCCGCTATGGTACGGATGAGGTGGCCATAGTAAATAATTCTAATATTCTTTACTTAATTATTGTTTGTAACCTTCGTAACTTAAGTGTAAGTTTTCCAAATCGTCCATTTTTCGCAATTTTTACATTTACCTTACTAAATTTTCTCATGAACATTCTGTGTAATTATGAAAATTTAAAAATTACCTACTGTATTTTTGGAAGATACAATATGGTAGACCTGCCGTGACGTTATTATTCTATTTTTAAGCGGTTTGTATTTTCATATGTTAAAAACTGTTTTGATTTATGAATTTATTTTTACACTCAAGTCTTTCACAAAATTTTGTAGTCAGTAGTCACTGCCTACAGATTGAAAAAACCATCCAATACCAAGTCAACATATTAGAAGTCAATGTAAGATTTTTTTAAATATATCTATATGTCTTATGTAGGTACCTAGATATGTATTTTTTATGCTGATTATTCTAGACCACCTCTCCAAGGCATCATGAAAATTCGAGATGAATTTGTATCGTCTAGTTTGTGTGAAAGAGAACAGAGTGCGACTAACAGACTAACGTTACTGCGATATTATTTCAATTTTCAATGGCAGTCTCCCATTCTCCACCGCCGTGCAGTGTCGCGATCACGACCAGACAAAGGACTTAGAACGTTTGAAAGTTTATTATTAAACGAAAGTACTTTCATATCGTCTCTTGTTCGTGGTGCGTACTTAACAGATACAGTGCTAGTGCCTTCCTAGGACCAAGAAGCAAAAATAAATATAACCAAGATCCATCGAGGAACTATAATTAATTAATTGGTAAGGATGTAGTTTGCTCTAGTCTTCTAGAATTAGAATTAGAACCTTCAGACTGGTATATGGTAGTATATGAGTGCATGAAACCGGATCAGATTTTCCGCATATCATACGCTTTATGTAATGCACATTAACGGAGCTTTTTTCTTCTCATAGTGTTCAAAAGATTCGAGATGTTTTACTGACGATACAACAGCGGGTAAAACTCTTAATATTTTATAAAATTACCTGGTTGTTAATAATGAAATATATAACATTCGCATTGGAATCTAATAAGCTATAATTTACCTATCTACTGTTGCTATTAAGAACCTACAAATACGCAAAGTTTTAAGGAGTCTTTATATTTTCCACCTAAAATTCGTAAACTTTTATTATTCCAGAAGAAATAAAAAAATAGAATTTTGCTTTATATGCCATATATCATATTTACATAGGCAGATGCTTTTAAAAATCTTGTATCATGAAAAAATACGGACTTTTTGAAAAATTCATTGAAAACTCATGAAAAATACGGACCATCAGCTTTATTACAGCCTGTAAGCCCACCAGCATAACAATATGTCTATAAAGGAACTTAACATTTTATATAAATATTATGGGTACCAGAATTATGTTTAGTTACCTATGCAATACATATTTTTAATAATATGTGTTCCTTAACAAATCACTCTCGGCAGCTCCTGCTCTCGTGGTGACATGGCTAAGATGCTGGCTTACCTCAAAAAGGTTCCGAGTTCAATTACCGGAGAGATTACAATAACTAAATTTTCTGTAATGTATTTTTTTTTTTTTAGTAAATAAATAAACATTTGAGTTCTTATGATGTACTCAAATATTTCAGTTTTTGGACTGCTTTCAACTAGTCGGAAATAACTGTGTCAGAAAGCAGGAAACAAGTTGTGCTGGAGTGGGATCGAACCTAGAGATTCTAATCCGGAGTCCTCGAATCTACCACTAGACCACAACCCGGTTCATGCTCTTTCATTTTGATGTTCTCTGATTCTTCGCCAGCACAAATTGTGCTCTTTTTAATTTACTGCAGTTATATGGCCTCTTGACCTGAAAAAAAACTACGTAAGTTCAACCAATAATAATTCCCCAATGAATTCAGAATGCATTTACCATAGGTTGATGGATACTTTGTATGATTATTTTTATCGTTAGTAATAGAAAACCTATTAAGTTTTTAGTAGCTACCCATTTAACAATTTTCCCGCACTTTGAACCGAAATCTTAACCAAAAAAAACCTTTTTACGGCAGAGGTAAAAAATTTAATACATTGTGTAATGCAAGAGCGGGTAATATTTTAGTACCTAGTACCTACTTTGTATTATATTGAATAGATATTGTATATCACCTGTGGATATGCGTGTGTTAGGGCACAAGACACACACATATACAATACGTCTATAGGTAGGCAAGTACCTATGTATAGTTGTATATTGTATAGTACACAAGTGTAGAGGTAATAACAACGTGTTAGGATCCCGTTAAATTGCCTTCTTGTTGATTGTCTCGGAGCTTCTTGTGAGAAAATGTTACGAACGAAGATTTGCATTGAATTTACGCAGTTTAAAAGTTCAAATTTAATTTACATAATTTGATAAAAACAAATTAATCACGTTCATATCTGTACGAAGCGTAATTAAATTGGTGTAATAAATCGTAATATCTTCATGGTTTTTTATTGTTTCTGTAGAAAATTTTGTTTTTGTGTAGGTACCTTACAGGAGTAGGTAAAATACGGTATTACGCCTAGCGTACAATATGTATACCCTACATTCATTACCTCTATGGTATCATGTATCATATTATATTATGTGACGTTTTACGGTTTTTACGCTTTATTTTTATCACGCATGAGTACCTGTGCAGAGGTATTGACGTAAGAATATAATTATACAATACAATCATACGTTTCATAATTATTTTTTAAAATTACATTGTTATACATTATACCTACATAGAAAGACGCAGGCGTTTTGTTCGGTGCGGCGGCGGCGCGCGGCGTCGCGCGTCGCGACGTTGTTTTTTGGTATCGCTATAATTTTAGAAATGATACTTTAAATCTATTTAACTACTTTACAATTTTAGTAAATGGGTAAAATAAATATGTACGAACATCTCCCAGTTAGTGGCTAGGGGTAAAAGTTAAATGTGACAAGAGACGGAAATGTGGATAAGGACATTGAGAGAAGGGTTAGTGCCGGAAACAGAGTTAATGGTGCCTTTAAATCGATAGTGGCAAATAAGAACTTATCGAAAGAAGCAAAATTGGCAGTACACAACTGAGTTCTGGTACCAACCCTTATGTATGGTAATGGAAAAAGAAGGATGAAAGTAGACTAAATGCTGTTGAAATGCGATCTCTCAGGTGAATGTGTGGTAAGACTATGTACGATAGGTGTGCAAATGTTGAAATTAGAGCAGAGTGCAAGGCTGGGATAAGCTTTATCGACAAAATTAAGAAAGGGCTTTTACGATGGTTTGGTCATGTGGAGCGAATCAGTGATGAAAGAACGGCTAAAAGAAGTTTAAATGCAAGTCTACCTGGATGTAGAAGCCGAGGAAGGCCGAAAAAGATACGGCATGACCAAGTACGACAAGTACTTGAAGGTGGACATGTGAAAAGTCGGAATGATCGGCGTATGTGCATGAGAAGATGTATGAATGTAGAGGGAGCAAAGGAAGTATGTCAGACAGAGTGGTATGGCGTTCTATCCCTCTCTGCCTACCCCTACGGGGAAATGGCGTGATGGTTAGTTAGTTAGTGATCTCCAAGTATTAGGTATTATTTATTACTAAGTGTATCATCATATCGCTAACACGACTTTACCATGCCTAGTGATGCCAATCAACTCACACGCACGGTCTTCCTGTTGCCTGCCATTGAAAGTTGTCTTTATTGTCTGTATTTATTAATATAAATATAAAATTTATTAATATAAACATTGCGACCAACATTGTGAACAACAACTGAACTGACATTTTTTCGAAGCTCTCCTTCTCAAACATATTACCGACGGCTCTTAGCTGTTCCATGTAACCATTTTTGATTTTGTATTAATAACATCCCCATTTTGGTTCTTACCGGACCTCCGCATTTTCAACAATCTGTCCGTGGCGTTTTTATTGAATTATCAAATGGACTTTTTTTGCCATTAGGACAAGACCCTATTATTTACACGCCAACTCAGGCCAACTTCTCTTTTGGATACAAAAAATGAAGTTTCCGTATTTTTTATATTTTTTATGAGATAAATATTATAATAATCTGTGTGTATATTTACCCTTTTCTGATCCTGTCTCCATAATACCACCACAGTTTAGGCTTTAGTAGTGTAGATTGTAGGCTTCGATTTAATGATTTCTAACAAATAGTAGGTAGGTATTGTATGGTACATATCATACGAATACAGAAACATTACCAATCGACGTGGGTGGATCTGCTTAAAGCTGTTTGCTCGTAACTCATATAATACTTATTACGTTTATGCTTTATGAGCAATATGCGGTTAGGTGGGTTTTTCTTTTGTTTTGTTGAGAACTTCTTTTACCACATTCCAGAATGTACCCAATGCATCGAACATTAAGAAATATACCTACATACAATGTATAAATTTAATGCTGATAGTAAAATTGTACAGTCTTCTCTTACAAGTTGCTACTTATGGTAACTTTCATGTTATTTTCAATAAGTTCGTAACTATCAAACTGAATTATTTTTAGTCTTTTAAGTAGGTACTTGTAAAAAATAATAAGCGTTATAATAATGGAATAATAATAAAGCTGCCACCATCGACTACGATATGAGCCGTGTTTACAAAACGAATATATATTATGTTATCTTTGGTTAAAATTTAAAAAAGTAAATCCATGC
Source organism: Micrasema minimum (assembly GCA_022494985.1). NCBI lineage: Eukaryota > Metazoa > Arthropoda > Insecta > Trichoptera > Brachycentridae > Micrasema > Micrasema minimum. Next base: position 6,175 of record JAGVSP010001108.1, read on the forward strand.
GTTTTTTTTAAAGTTTATCTAATCTCTCGAAATACAGATCAAAATCGAACATAGCACCTCACATATGGTAGCCCAAACGTTTACCTGTACACCGCGGGGCGGACAATATTCTATAAAACTTGGCATTTAGTCTATTTAGATATAGTTATTAGCGTGATATTTTGATCAGAGTGATAGTAATTATCACGAAACCTTGGAAGTCCATCTTGTCTTTACTGTGATTAAAAAGATCAAGGGGTATTCGGTACCTACTGCCTAACCTTTTATTGTAAAATATTTGAAAACAGCTTTATCACGACACGCACCTACGACTAAAAGTTATATGAATAGAAAAAATATAATACGCAATATTAAGATATTTGCACATATTTCTATTGTTAATACTTTATTTCATTGCTATGAGGACCGTTTTTCCCAATGATGCATAAGTCACCGAATATGTTAATAATATGCAACTCAAAATTTTATAAACGATATCTTATACATGTACATAGATTATGACTTGTCATTAGCTAGGATAAGAGATTACTTGACTTACCTTTAGCAAAATTTTCCATTCTTCTCAAATTACACCTATTTCATAGTACCTACCAGTTTTGTATTATTTTTTCAAAGTAACATAAAGCCCTGCTCTCATTAAATTCGATTATCCCATCTACCCCTCAATATCTATTTGAATGAGTGGGTATAAACAATAAAAAAGCGTTTACAGAGCTTATGACTTATAATTTTTTATTTAACTTTAGACGGTTCTCGGTTTCTTACTACAAGCCGGATAGGTGGAAGACAAAAAACATAAATAAAGGAAAAGCACACAATGTGAGTCATACGTCATACTAACTTCATACCTCTGTAGCCTGTGGCAAAATTAATGTAACAAGTTTGCAGCAGTTTTTATTACGTCCACAACACATTGATTAATATGGAAGTTTTATTATATACACACAGGTAATCGGATTCTGATTCATGATGTCTGTTCGTTAAATTGTGACTGTAATTTCTACAAGATTATTTGCTTTCGGTTTATGCAGGTTAGAATACTACGGGTCCTACCTCTTACAACACTATTACTACTACATTCCCTTATCCGCGCCCAATGGTGCATAAGGCACTGCATCGGTACACCTAGTGCAGAGTATCTTGATCATTTTATAACATGACGGTAAGAATATCAGTCATACGTTTCAGTACCTACCAGTCCAAGGTATCACACATGAAATATTCATCTGAAAATCAAATGTAAATAAATATTTCATGTTGACCCCCTACGGGAATCGAACTCGAGACCTCTTGCACGGTAGCTAAATGTGTTATCACTATATGCTTCGAGGCGGACCTACCTTCAGCCGATTATTATCCAAGGATGCTGATGATGTGTCGTGAACTGAAATAATTCGTAGATTCTAAATGGATGTATTTCTTTATTTATATAATGAACATGTACATCTTTTAATTAAGCATCATCATCGCCAAAATACCGTATCCGCTACCTATGTGGAGCATATAGATTCCACAAACTGCCTCCAGGCCAAGCAATCGGCCAGCTCCCGTGCATCCTCAAAAGTCAAGTCCACGCCCTGAAGCTCTGACGCATACAAAATAATAAAATGTAAATCAACTAATACTACTACTACTATTACTACTCTCCCTTATCCGCACCCAATGTTTATTGACATAAAAAATAAGGTTGACAAATCTAATGGAAATAATATTGTTTGCGTTCAACTAAATATTCGTTCATTATGTAAATATTGGGATATTTTCAATGTATATTTTAAAAATTGCTTGCAGTATGTTGATGTCTTAATGCTCTGTGAAACGGCAATTAAGGTACATGAAATCTGTTATTATAATATACAGGACTATAATGCATTTCATTTCTGCAGAAATAATAAATTGGGGGGCGGAATAATGTTATATATTAGTAATAAGTTTAAGTTTACTCAAAGAGTATTGCAATCCACTTATTTCGAGAATGTATTTGAAACTTAACGTTACCAAATAATAATAATATCCATATCCTTGCCATATATAGAGCACCTAACCTCAGTAAACAGGGTTTTTTAACAGAAATTTCATCATTTTTTGAAGATACTATTAATATAAATGATAATATTCTATTTTTGGGGGACATTAATTTGAATTTATTAAACGAAGGAGACCCGATTACCATCTCGTATGAGAATATTCTTACTATAAATTTTTTGGTAAAATGTATCTCTGACGTAACTAGGGAGGCTGTTGTTGGGAATGTTGTAACTAAATCATGCATAGACCATATTTACTTAAGGTACACAGCTATAGAGAAAAGAGTCCTGAATCAAAGTAAGAGAACCACTAATATACGCTCTTGTGTATGTGATATCTTATAGCTGATCATTACACGACAGCCATTAGCTTCCAATTCGATTTTAGTAATAATGACAGCATTAAATATATAGATTCTAAAAAACCCATATATGCTCTATCTCAAAAACGCTTAGATAATAAAATAGTAAAATGTGATTGGAATGCCCTTCTCAATGTTAATGATTGTGAAATATTGTATAGTAATATTTGTGATATTTTTGAAAAATTGTATAAAGATTGTTTAGTTTCAATCTCTAATAAAAAAATAAAAAAAGACCCAACGCTGTTAAATATTGGATGAATGACGAGATTTTACAGGAAATAAAACAAAGAGATATCTTATATAGGCGATGGAAAGGTACACCTGGCAATATTTTTTTAAAAAATGAATACAAAAAATTACGTAATAAATTTGAACAAAAAAATTACGAAATCCAAAATTACTTTTTACAATGAGAAATTTAAAAACTGCTTTAAAGACATTAAGAAAACATGGGAGGAATGTAACAAAATTTTGGGCAGAAAATCTAAAACCAATTGCGATGAAGTTATAAAAAGATACTTTGGAAACAACAAAGATAATTGTATTGTAAATGTTTCTAATGATTTTGTTAAATACTTCTCTGAAAATGTATCCCAAATGATTCACATTTGTAATGAAAAAATTGCTGGACCAGAGCCTGTAGAACTTCCCCAAAGTTTTTATTTACCGAAAGCTAAATTATCAGAAATTGTAAATATAATTAAACATATAAAAATTCTAAAGCACCTGGTGCTGATTTGATTCGAATGGCTGATGTAAAGAAACATGTAGACTTGCTGGGACCTATTGTAACTCATTTGATTAATACTATATAATACTGCAAGGGAGAATTCCCCAGAAGTTAAAATGTAGTGTAATTAGACCAATTTATAAAGGGGGAGACCACTCGGTTATAGGTAACTATAGACCTATTAGTATCCTACCTGCTGTTGAAAAAATCCTTGAAAAAATATATATTATCAAAATTAACTAAATATCTTCATCATTTTGAAATTATTGATCCCAACCAATATGGGTTCCAGAAAGGCAAAAGCACTGAAACTCTTCTTCAAAAGTTTTCCAATCAGATAAATAATGAATTAAATAACAGAAAACATGTATTGGTCTTGTTTATTGATTTTTCTAAGGCTTTTGATACTATTTAATCACTCCAAATTGTTAAAATATTTAAAAATAATAGGTATAAGGGGCCCAGTATTACATTTATTTGAGAATTATCTGTCTAATCGCTCCATGACTGTTAATATCGATGGCTTTAAAAGTGAGTTAAGAGATATTAATGCTGGGGTTCCGCAAGGATCCGTATTGGGACCTATTCTATACATAATTTATGTTTCCTTTATAAAGAACATCTTTTTACATGTAAAATATTACGTCTATGCGGACGACACTGCATTAGTAATTTCTGATGAGGATCTGCATGATTGTAATGAAATGTTACAACAAGACTTTTATAATCTGCAGAAATTGGTGTCACGATGCGGGACTCATTATAAATTCAAAAAAAACTAAATTAATGCACATAAGATCGCCACACGCTAAAATTGCTATGTTGCCTATGATAAAATCTCATAATTTTGACTGCCTTCATGTTGCCAATAACTGTAGAACTTGCTCATGTGATAACATAGAGATTGTTAATGAATATATGTATTTGGGCATAACCATTGACTGCTTCTTTAAATGGAATATCCAAACCTTAAATACTTGTAAACGTTTAAGATCTGTTGTTGGACAAATATTTAAATTAAAAATTTTTGGTTCCTCTACCTACTTTAAAATTGATATACTTGTCTCTCGGGGAATCAGTTATAAGATATGGCATCACTGCTTGGGGGCACACATGTGCAACTAACGTCAAACATGTTCAAAACGTTCAAAATGCCCTTGCCAAATTAGTTGTACCACCAAATATATTTAGTCAAAGACATAATGTTCCAACAATGTTTAAATATTTAAAAGTATTACCTGTGAAGGGATAACTGTGGAATAGAATCATTTGTCAAAATATGTCTGATAACACATATAAAAATAAATTATATCACACATATACAACTAGATTCACATCCATGGAGGGATTAATTGTGCCCAAAACACAAAAAATAAGTACGGGCAGAGAACTCTAGAATACTTAATTCCCAAAATATATTTTAATATGTTGCCCTTTGAACTTAAATCGTGCAATAATGCAAATAAAATTATTTCTATTCTAAGGGTTTGGTTGGAAGATAGAACTTTTTTATATTGATGTACCATAATTTATATATATTGATTCTCCATTGCATTATCTCTATTCCTTTATGTATATTTTGTGAACTTTTTTATTTTTGTTGTATTTCTATGATAAATTTATTTTTTGCTAATGGCTCCTGATGACAAACGGCAAAATTGCGGTTTATCGGGACGGCATTATTTTTGTTTTTCTAATATTATGTTTTATTTTCTTAATAAAGAACACTAAAAAAAAAAAAAAAAAAAAAAAACTACTCTCCCTTATCCGCACCCAATGGTGCATAGGGCACTGCATTGATACACAAGTGCACTGAGGGATCGATCCTACCTCCACCTGCGACTGTTATATAGTCCTTGGGGACTCTCTGTCAGTCACGCTATTTTATGCAGGACTTTAAATTTTTCTGTTGCAAATGCATAAGCAAATTGCAGGGACAAAGTTTCTAAGTGAAGTTAAGTCAAGAGTGCGACAGCATCGATCAAGTCAAAAGAAAATCATGATTCCGCCACCCTTACGATCCCTTAGTGTCTCCATATCGAAATTCTTTTTTTTTCTTTCTATAATGTACATAAATATATAAAACAAGAATACAAATTAAAACAGTCAACAAAATGTGCCGTAAAAGCTTTAAACAATACAAAAGAACATAAAAAAAGGTGTATGAAAGGACATGGTAGAAAAATATCGAGTACAAGTCACCCAAGGAAAGGATTCCGACAACGGAGACAAAAGGGGGATCCCCGACTCAAAGCACCCCCGCCCCGTGGGGAAAGGACGGCACAAAACACCGACTTCGCCTCTAACCCACCAAGGACGGCACAGAGACGGCAGCCCGAAGCAAACACACCTGGTTATCTCAAGTCTTCCCAACGCAGCACCCAGGCCCCAACAAACCGGTGGAAGGCCCTGAAATTCTCCACATTCGCGAGGAGGTCTGGATTCCAGACCGGCCGATACACAAGTGCAGCGAATTTTATACTATTTATATTATTTACGTATCTATGTATCTATCTATCTATAGTATTTCCGGTCGGCATAATTACCAACACCTGCCACACTCAACACGTGCTCATAAATTAAGTTCATTTATTTAGTTTAACTTTTTTAATTCTTTATAATAAAATTCCAGCACCTCATTTTATTGCTATTAGCGGGAAACGGTTCGCACAATAGATGTCAGATATGGCTTCAATGTTAGTGAAAGAAAAACTGCAAAAAAACTGTTCTATGTCTACTTTTCGAATGTTGGTTTTACACCAACTTGAATGTTTTGTGCTTTTCGGGAAATAAAACCAAAACCAATTTTAACCAATCAGAACCTTTTTTCGCGTTTAAAACCTAGTTTGGTACGTTTTTGGATCGATTTTTCTACTACTCAAGCACGACGATCTAATATAATCACAATTTAGTATAGGTACTACAAATACTTTCCTTTATCCGCACCAAATTGTTCATAGTGTTCATTTGATCGCCATGTAGGTACAGTGTATCATCATCATCATCATCATCATACCATATCCGATTCCTATGTGGATCATATGGATTCCACAAACCGCCTCCAAGCCAAGCGACCGACCACAAGTTTCCCGCGCATCCTCCCAGGTCAGGTCCACGTCCCGCAGCTCTGACGCAAGCTGCCGACGGGTTGTCATATTAAACAATTTTATGTGAAAACCACAATTTAGTAAAACTGGATGAAATATGTTTAATGATTGTTGTGGGATAGTTGTAGGTAATAAATATTTTGTTAAGGTTCTGAATGCGCCATCCACCCACAATTGTTAGAGAGCTCGAATTCCGCTGTCAGCTGCGCATAGAGAAAAAGTGAGACTGATTTCAAAGGAAAATGCTACAAAATCCAAACCCAATTTTATTTATTTATTTAAAACTTCATGTACAATTACATATCAAGTGTTCAAGGGCGGGCTTATTGCTTTTTAGCAATACCCATCTTCCAACCAACCCAACTTCATACTCCTTCAGTGTTGCCATTATGTGACTAGGTGCCCGAGTTACAAAAAATATTATTTTAATGTCACTTTAATTAGACGGCCTCCGTTGGTTGATGGTCAAGACGCTTTACTCGCATTACGGAGGTTTTTGATTCCCGGTGAGATCATAATAATTCTTGATGTGGGCGTTTTATGATGTTTTTTTCTGTTTATAAGCAGCCTGGTTGGGGTTGTACAAAAGATAAATAAATATAATAGATAATCTAGTACCTATGTGCTTCCTACTTCATCTGGTAGATGGGTAATCCCTTATGTTTGAAAAAGTCAATGGTGCGCTGCGCCTAGGTTTTTATCTTGGATTTGAAGGAACTCATTGAAATGGGGCTTCAAAAAATAATTTCAGAGAAGTCTTACTCGAAAAATACTAATAGTATAGTGAATTCTTATTCAAAGGAAATGGGGATAAAACGTGAATAGTTCGGAATTATAGAAAAAATATTAAAACATGTGTGCAGTTCACACCAGGTAGAAGTGAAACCTTAATAAAACTAAGCTGAGAGAGAATGAGATAAATGCAGTATCAGGAGTGGGATAATTATAGGATTTATTTATTATAAATATTGTTACCCAGTTGATAATTTTTTTTCATTTTATTATTCATGATCCATGTCTTCAATTTCTACAAGTGATACGAGCGGCTTATGATAACTAAAGTATGAGACAAAAGTTTGTGTTTCGATTTTATCAATATATCTATGCATGCGCACAACGCTTGGTAGACAAGAGTGTGGAGGCTACGAAGCACCGCACAAAGAGAAGACGAAGATAATAGAAAACGCTATACAACTGTGTTCTAACTCATTCTCTCGCAGGCTAAATCCCATAGATCTATATGTTTGTCTCTTTTTAGTGTCGCTTTTTCGTTTCATAGAGTTTCAAATCACTCCCAACGATTCTAAAGAAGTTTTCACTTCAAAAAGGTTACGGAAATTTTGGATAAGCTACTGATGATATTGAATAATGTTTTAGTTTTTGTTTAACCAGACTATGTTTATCGCTAATTACTAATCACTAACAAAGTGTTAGCGATGTCGGAGTGGGCCTTGGCGTAATAAGGAACACCGGCTTCTGTTGCTCATGTTATTCCAAATTTAAGGCAGCCTTGAAGCTGACTAGCACAAAGCGAGCCTTTTTAGATTGTTACGGGCGGCCGTGAAAACTCCATTATTTATTATTTTATAGACGGACGTGGACTAATAATGCCAACTACTATAACTAGCTAGGTACCTACTTGACTACTTCCGATACAAGAACTGATACTTCACACTTCACCATCAAAGTACCTAGCTTATTATTTCTCCACAAATAATGCACAGAAAAAAAACCTAATATAAAAAACTGCAGGTGTAACGAGTTACGACCCACTAATAGGGTAATTATTAACCAAAAATTCATGATAACCAATGATAAGTATCTATCACAAATTAAATCCCTAGTTAACCAGTGTTCAGAATGAATAGTGTCTAATGAATTATTACATAATTTACTATTTTAAAACTTTACTATTTATTCAATTGGGTTCTTTCCGATTTTATATTTTTTATTTAAAAAAAATTATTGAAAAATAACAAATACCAATAGAATTTTTTTTTAATTTTTACGATGTCATATGAATTTTCTAGCGCGGTTTGAAATAGCGCTTTTTCAAATCGCTCGCAAAATCCTCCATTTGGCGCGCATGGGGTGTGACGTCACATCAATATGGGCGCTGACTTCGTAATGAATTTCCCGCCTTTTTTTCATTTTTCATTTTTTTTCATTTTTCATTTTATTTTACCACCTCAACAGGCCAGGAGGCCCAATTACAGAGGGGAACAACGTCACAAACACCCAGGCTTGAGAAAAATCACTTTTTATTTTTGTGTTCTCACCGAGAATCGAACCCGGAACCTCCGTATCGTGAGTCCAGCGTCTTAACCATTACGCTACGGAGGCCGCCAAATCATAATGAACGGGTATGACGTCATTAGCCAATAACGGGCGTTAAAAGTCACTCGTAATTTCGTGTTTTTAAAACATAAATTTATAAATGAAAACAACATTTTTGATCATTGTGTTTTATATCGTTGGTATTGTAAAAATATACTTTAAATATTTATAACGTTTTCAAGGATATTCATGCTATCGGGAACAACCCAATTGTTTGTCTGCCTCGTAGCGTAGTGGTAGCGCGTTTGGCTACTGTGCATGAGATCGTTTGGCTACTGTGCTGATTCCCGTAGGGGGTCTGTAAGTTTTTTTTTCTTTTTGTAAAAAGAAATCTATGCAATCTTATGATATTTGCACATATTTTCAATTTGTAAATACTATTTTCAATAAAGCCTAAGCGGCTTGTGCTTGAAAATAGGAATCGAGTCGTGTCGAAGTGGGGATTCCAACCGACGATCTCTGGACTCAGAGACCGCGACGCTACCCACTGGGCCACCACCCGTTCGATACTTAGTTACATGTGGTACCATATTAATTTTTCATGTGTGATACGTTGGACTGGCAGTGAAGCGTAAGACTGCTCATATTACCTTCATGTGATAAAAATGATCGAGATACACTGCACTTGGTGTTCCAATGCATTTCCCAATGCACCATTAGGCGCGGATAAGGGAAAGTAGTATTATTTGTTTAATTTTTAATTATTTCACTAATAACTACACTATTTGTCCAATCGATAATTTTACTATTAGTTCAATCGTCAATTTTAAAAATTAATTGCCAAGAATTGGGCTAAACGAATTTCCCAGAGTGAATTTTAGCGTTGACGAATCAGTAGGTCGTAGGAACATAAATTGTTGAATATTGATATCTCAAAAGAGACAAAGAACTTTTTGAGAAGGGAACATGGATATATATGCGTTTACAGAGATAACGACTGCACAGATGTTTAAATAATTTTTTAACTGAAAAACTAACATAAAATTACATCTTCTGAAAAGTAATATACTTGGCCGGCTTTCAGTAGCTTTCCTGAAAATTTCAGGGGAAATTTTCAAGGGTCTTTTATTTTTACTTAATATAATTTCAAATTAATTTTATCAGGTTTTATTCATTCTTACATGGGATAGGTTCACTGTACACTGATTATTATAATACCACACTTTTTCCACCCAAAATACGACAACATAGATTTTTCGTAACAACAAATAATGTTTACACAAACATATACAAATTTAAGTTCGTAGGTTTAAGGTTCGTAGGATAAAAATTTGAACAATTTACGTGTAAAAAATGGATCCTTGTTAATTTACGTGTAAAAAATAACCTAGTAATAATTTCTTAATAATGTGTTAAAATCTTCACGGACTAAAAAAACACGGACTGTCTACCCAATACCCAGTTAAGTGTAAGCTTTTGAAAGTTATACAAGCTGATTTTTCGCGGTGTGTAACTAACAACTATGCGCTGATATAAAATAGTTTTTTTCTCAGATTGCAATATCAGTTTTATGCTCAGTTTTTTTTGCCCAATATGCAAAATGACATTGCAAAACCAGCTAGTTCTTATTATAATATTTTTCTCACCTACGTGTTTAAAAAAACCATTTTGATTAGACTCGATCGTCGAGAAAACTTACTCGTATATCATTATTGTTATGAAATTAGTTTTTTGTTTGTTTTGTGGGTTTCAAAGCTCTTAAATACTAATATTAAGAACGTTATAAGCTCATGAGTGCAGCTAATGTAAACACTGAACGTTCTTGCATTTTTTTGCACCTTTTAGAGATGAATACAAAGGATCTCTCGGCAGGAGACGTATACAGCAGAAGGACCATCAATCCACGCTTTGTATCGATGTAAAGTCGAGGTCATGAGATCATTTTATCTTATTTGTCCGAGCTATTCCGAGAAGTGTTTTTTCCAAGGGAACTCTGCGCAAAATAAAGTTACTTCATCTGTGTGGGTGGAACAATCGGTCAGAACTCAGAACTACAGGATTCGTTCCAATAACTGGTTAATAAATATATTTAGTATAATATATATAAGTAACCTAAGGTGGTGTTTGCATCAACCTTAAGCCCACTTTATATGGCGCAGTTTACTACACAGTTTCCTGTGCAGTCTGAAAACGGTCCCGCATAAAGCTAAAACTGCATGAAAAACTGTGTGCTAGTGTCAGATTTAAGCTGACATGACAGTCAATGTTTTTTATGTAAACGTTTAAATAGACATTGGTTTATTGTATGCTTTTAAATACGTAAAAAAACAATAACATATTTACATTATTAGCTAAATATACAATTTCCTGAGAGCAAACATACGATAATAACATACAATCGCGTTTCAAAAATACACATATTTAGCGTGTCTTTTGACAGAAGTTTGACAGACTGCACAGTTTTCTGAACAATAAACTGTGTAGTTTTCTGAACAAGAAACTGTCTCATATAAAGTGGGCATTACTGTGAACCTCATGTTCATTATTAGAAATGGGTGACCATTAAACCAGCTACATATTATGTTTAAAGGTTTTTGGGTTCTTACATTCTCCCTAGTACAAAGTAATAATAATACGAGTTTATTTCGTATCATCTTTGATACATAAAAACAAAAAAACAAAAGAAGAAGAAATATAAGATCAAAATCAAAAATCCTTTGGATTTGCATTAAAATCCCCTAAATCCCCCCAATAAATGCAATAATTAAAAAAATATACAGTAAAAACTGTTTTTTCCTGCGTAATTTGACAACCATGTATTTGGTGTTAAATGTTTTTTGTCCTAATGATGGTACAATGATCATTATACTGTCACTTTTAATAGAATCTAAGAAAAGTGCAACACATAAAATAGTTATTTTTTTTAATTTTAAGGTTTCATTACGATTTCTTTAAATTATGTAATTTCCTGTACTTTTTAATGCAATCAAGGATCTTTCTACATATTTTACTAGAATAAACTACATTTTCCACCTGAGCGCTATTATCATCGCTCACGTGTGACCTGAAATTGATTGACGCTAACTTTTTTGTATCCATATATTACGTTCCTATGCGGGCTTAGTAGTGCATTTTTATTTTAAACGTGATAAAAATAATCGATATCAAGTATATAACGCTTGCCTACATAATCGGTTTAGTATAATGTTTCCGTGCTTTGATGGTAAATAAACATGAGAAGAACTTACGACAACAATATTGTATGGTTGCAAAAGATTGGACAATATTGACTGATCAATATTTTCATTGAAAGTTGGTCAGTTTACGTTGACAAGTGGAGGAAGTGTAAAAAGCTACGCAGAAATGATTTACTAAATAATGGACGCCATCTTATTAGGTACATAACCTATATTAGTAAATGAAATTAATCGATATTTACCAGAACTGCTAGTTTTCAATGTAGTTGTTTTAGTTTAGGGAGATTAGTGCATCTATGTGTACTAATTCATACCTTCTTCTCTAAAGCGGTTATCCTTGGCGAGGAGCCCACTCTTCATGTGTTGAAAGTTCAACCTCCGAATCTGCTTGCTATCTAGAGTGTTCTCTGGTCCATTGTGTTCAGGGGCCTTACCACACACAACGAACGTAACGCAAAACGTTCACTCGTAGTGAAATTATAATGAGATCGTTCGTATATTCCATAGCGTATAGTATGTCCTAGATCAGAACTAGCGTTTGGACAATATGCTACGTACCCTACGCTGTGCCCACAAATAAATCATAACCTATTTTATTAGCTTAGCGGAATGATTTATGCGACGAAACTGGTAGTAACATTTATGTTTTAACAATTTTTACCAGTTAGAAAAAGATATTTTCTGTTTTAATTTCGGGCAAATCGCTGCCTTTACATATAGTAGGTACCTACAGTTTGCATCTTAAGCGCTCGCCCGCCCTACCAAAATTGGATTTGCCCTAGCATAGCCATTGATTGGTTCAATTTACATGTGGTTTCATATGCAATATTTCATGTTCGATACCATGGACTGGTAATGAAGCGTAAGACTGATCTTCTTACTACGACTACTTTCCCCTATCCGCACCCAATAATGCATAGGGCACTGCATCGGTAGGTTCACCAAATGCAGTGTACCTCCATCATTTTATTACAGCATGGTAAGATGATCAGTCATACGTTCTAGTACAAGTTCATGGTATCACACATTAAATATTAATATGGAAATCAAATAAATATTTAGTGTTGATCCTTTACGGGAATCGAGCCCGCGACCTCATGCACGGTAGCCAAATACGCTACCACTATGCTATCATCTTAACTTCATGTAATAAAAAGGACACCAATGCAGTGCCCTATGATAAGGATAAGGGAAAGTAGTAGTAGGTTCAAATCACAATGTCAACGATATTTTAAAAAATCTAATACATAGTCAAATCTTCATTTATTAAAAGTTATATTAGTGAATAAAGCTTTGAAAATGTAAAACTTCGTTATATTTTTTATAAAATTAGAAGAGTATTAAGAATTATTTATACATACCTACATCAAACTGCCAACAACATGTTTCTTTGTGTTCTCCTCAACCTAATTACTTCTGGCAGAAGAGCTACAGAATTACTCCATTACATCAAAATTAAATTAGAATTACAACATTAGCCTTGCAGATAATTTATTATTTATATTAAACATATATTTTTATGATGTTGGCAAAAAAGATTGGATAATCTGATTAATACATTATTTTAATTATTTAAAACCGCCATTTCACTATTTTTCCATGATGATGATGCTGATGGCAAATGGAAAGTGACCGTCGTTAAATTTTTGTAAAAATACAATAAAAATAGTGTAAGTTTACGGATTCCAAAATACCCCCCCTCTTCTAGAAAAAAATCCCTTTAAGTTAAATTCGCCCTTTCCACGAAATTGTCTGATTCAGAATTACAATAGGCATAATTGAAAGTAAATTGTACTTTTAAAATCCAGGCCTGAGATATAAGTGTATAAGGTTAAATTTTTAAAATTTCATTCAAGTAAAGAAAAATTTCTTATCAGAAACTAAACCAAGAAAGGTGCCTATAATCAAAAGACAATATTATTTTTTTAATGATTTTCTGCGGTGCGATTCTCTTATGGTTTTAGACACTTCTGCGCATACGGATTCAGTGCAAAATCGTATGCGCAGTTGTTCCACAAAATTAACAGAATCGAGGCCCTGAGAACACAAAAACAGTAAAGTATTTTTTATCTATGCTATATTGTACTAAATAGGTATGAATATTTAAACGCACTTTTTTAGATTTAAATTACCGACCTTAAATAGACATATTGCGAATTCAACATAAGTATTGTAAAAATAATCTTAGGAATTACCAAATTGGTTGTGTGTTATATCTTTGTATTACTTTTTCGTATGTTTTCAAAACATTATAACTTCGTGCTGTAGAGTCAATAACCCATCTTCTTATTTCTTCTTATGGTGTTTGATGTTCCGTCTTACTGCGACAATAATAGGTTCATTGTGACATCCTCAGGTTGACGAACTGCTGACTACTGGCCGAGACTGTTTCTGGCTCTGCTAGTGTCTTGAGAGACTCTTGGTCGTGCTCCAAGGCGACATCCGCCAGTACCTAGTACCTATGTGATGCCGGATATAGTCTAAGGCAGGTACAGTGTGTGAAACACTATTATATTCAAACTTACTAGCTTCGTATGAAGGATTATAGTCAGTTTTGTCACTTGTCTTCTAATCATAGAAAAACTCTTAAGTCCGTTTCGTAACTATTAATTGCATGTTACACAAAAAATTCTACGTTTTTTCTTTTGTGAAAATGAAACATTTGAGTTTTCATGATATATTTGAATATTTCAATTTTATTGCTACTTTTAAATAGTCATAAATAATTGTGCCAGAAAGCAGGAAACAAATTGTGCTGGCGTGGGATTCGAACCTACGAATAGACCCCAACCCGGTTTAATTCGGAATTTTAACTGGTGCAATGAAAACTGAGTATAAGCCCTTTATTGGAACTGTTCAACATAATGTTATCTATATAACTGCTTGCCTAGCAATCTCTGATTAAATATGATTATACATATATGCTCCCTCGGAAAACTCAAATGTCTATAACACTATGCAAGTTTACTAGCTTACACATTTTGGCCCCCCAAAAATTTTTTACTCACATCATCGTCATCATACCATATCCGCTCCCTATGTGGAGCATATGGAATCCACAAACTTCCTCCAGGCCAAGCGATCGGCCGCCAGCTCCCGTGCATCCTCCTAAGTCAAGTCTACGTCCCGCAGCTCTGACGCAAACTGCCGTCGAATTGTCAACAGTGGACGATCAGGACGCCGAGAAACTGAAAATTTAAAATTTACTCACTATTCTGAAAAACCATGAAAATTTAAAACCCACTTTCAGTATTAATTTTGTGCCAAAAATATGTCCACTGGGCTCTCATATTTTATTTCGAATTACCTTCCTAGTAACGTATCGTGAACCTTAAGGGTAGATTTTAGAACAAAAACGTTCGTTCTTTTCCTCGTTTCTTATCATCTTTTTAACATAATGTTTGAAATCTTAGGCAACCCCATGGCCCATTTAAACCCGAGGATAATAAATAAGGAAAATAACTAAGTTTGTCATTTAACTTTGTAATTTCGCAAAATAAAAGCTTAAATGCCGTAAAAAATCAATCTACAATAAAACATTCTATTCCTTTGAGTATGTTGTTCATTCAATATTAATATAAAATCAAATTTATCTTCACGGCATATACGGAAGATCGCTATTATGAAGACAATAATTGAATCCATCCACTTGCATGTCCTACCATTAGTTTACGAAGGTGGGCATGACGAAATGAGATTAGTAACACGATGTAAAGCGTTTGGCAAATATATCTACACGTTGTGTTGCCTATCTATCTGCCCGTTCGTAGGAGCTCAAGGTAGGTAACAAGTCAATTAATAGAAGCAGTTAATGTGGCGTATAAATACTCCAACTGTAAAAATTTGGAACGAATTGTAGTTTGTTTTTCCGATTTCAATCACTTGCATTATATTTTGTAAAATCCACTTTGGTCTGAAGAATACCCAGCAACAACAAATAATTAATTAGTGAAGCTATTATCACATTTACCGCGTCCACCATGACAGTTACGAAATTGCTCAATTGCTAAAATAGTTTGGAAATAAAACATTGGACTATTAAGGCTCCTCTTTTGCATGGCCAATGGATCGAGCATATAATGCTATCTTACATAATTATATCCTACAGAGATATAGATATAATTAGATACTATTCCTCACTTGGCCGAGAAAGACATGGCAAGATTAAGTAAAACAAGTGCTTGAAAGTGGGCATGTAAGAAGTCGGAATAATCGACGTGCGTGCATGAGAAGATGTATGAATGTGGAGGAAGCAAGATAAGTATGCCAGGACAGAGTGGTGTCGCGTTCTATCCTCTCTGCCTACCCCTTCGGAGAAATGGCTTGATGGTTAGTTAGATACCATTCCTCACTTGGTATAAAACGCATGGACAAGCATGAAAACTGCCAAGTCAAGCTTTTCTATAAAATCTCGTATTTTTATTCCGCCGTAATTTTTCGTGGATAAACGTTACTAAAAGCTTAATTCGTGCAACTTGCTCCATTGTGAAGAAGTCTCATATTAGGCAATTTATTAGGTCCCTACCTTTAATAATTCATTTATGTTCTTAATACTGAATATAAAATACACATTAATTTGTGTAGGTAAATGAAGTAATTTATTTACCCATGTAACTATTTTGCATTTTGAAATCCAGTGAAAGCGTGCTTATTGGACTGCATAAGGTATGATGAATGTTACTTGATGGCGACTGGCTGGTGTCACTGGCATTTATTTATTTCATTTTTACATGAAACAAAAATTATAACGAAAAAAGACAAATGTAATCTCTCCACAAGCTGGGTGGATTGTGAAAACTTATCATGAAACCAATTAAAATCAATATTCCACAAACTAAATTTATGATTAGGACTCCAGTCACCATAAGTGATACGCATCTCTGCAACTAAATACCTACCGCAGTGAAATTAAATTATTATAATAAATATCTCAATAAAAACGAAGATGTTTAAGAAGGAAGTCTTCAAAACATTCCTCATTTTGCTTAAATAGATATCAAATATACATATATCTGTCAATTTTCGCATATAAATGTATTGAGTTATTAAGTATGCACCTACGCAAGTAACACATACAAGTCAGTGTATAGCTTATAGGCTTGGCTTACCAGTCCGTCCGAATTTATACGGACAGTCCATATTTTCAAGGGTCTGTCCGAAACATCTTTAACGAACTATCAAGATGTCCGTGTTTTACTCATTTTCAACGCAATTTTTACATATTTTAAAATTTTCACATGTTCGTAGGATTATATGTTTTTGTTGTTATGAAACATAAAAAGTGTTTTCTAAAGTAAGCTTAGCAAGCAGACTTAAAGCTCTTCGTAAGTAAGCCTGGCGTTGCTTCACACTTCAAATGTGAACTTACAGAAAATAGATTTCAAAATGGCACAGGCCATTGAAAATGTGCCAAATATTTTAGAGGTAGTTATTTATTTTTTATAAAATGAGAAATAAATCGATATAATGGCTTCTGAAGATTGTCAAATGCCTATAATTGACTAGTATTCGTGTCTTTACCTATACATAGGTACGTGCTGGAGGTTTAAAGCCTCTTCGTGACAATTAACCGTCTCAATAGTATAAAATATTAATAACATTAGCAATATAATTCCATTGTCATCATGTAAAAAATACCCAGCCGCAAACTAATAATAATTTATATCGTCATGGTACCTACCTAATACTTGACCTAGTAAAGTAGGCACTGAGTACCTTCACCACGCAATCAAAACAATTATTTATTCTCAGTTTATATACAATGATAAATATATTTTTTGTTATTTGAGATTATAATACATATTTTATTCTGACGGTGGCTCAGTAGTGGCGTTGTGAACTCTGATACTGATGAACGTCGGATCGAAACCCCGCACCTAAACGTCTTTATTGTATTCGATGGCGCAGAGCTCAGATGTGTCAAGTGCGATTTTAGATATAAATGAGTTATATGCAATTTGCATTTTCCATATAAACAAGTAAGTAATCTTTCTATTTAAATGAAACTCTTTGTTTTAACTACTTTTTATTACTAGGTATACTTTTTCATTAAAATATATATACTAACTATTTAATAAAAAAATAGTTAAAAACAAGAATTTCTTTTAAACAGTTTATAATGAATAACTACAAAATGAGTGCATCTAACATAAATTTCATACGTGATATTTTACTTATAGTTGTCATAATTCTAATACGCATTTATTATTTACGAAAATTTTGTATACGATGTAAACTTTAAAATTGCATTTACTCAAATTGAATAATCTATGAAAAGTCTTTTTTGCTAATACTTACTTTATATTTTCCCTTATCCCCACCCAATGGTGCATAGGGCACTGTATTGGTACACCAAGTGTAGTGTATCTTGATCATTTTATTACATGAAGGTAAGATGATTAGTCATACGCTCCAATACCAGTCCAAGGTATCACATATGAAATATTAATGTGAAAATGAAATGTAAATAAATATTTTATGTTGATCTCCTACGGGAATCGGACCCGCGACCTTATGTACGGTAGCCAAATGCGCTACCACTATGCTACGATGCGGACAGACGGATCTGCTAATAGTGAAGGTAGAGTTTTTCTGTTCCCACTCTCAAATTAAATTTAAAAAATGGTATACGACCTTTATCTAACCTCTAAGGAACTCATACTATTTGTTAAAAATTTATGTTTTATGGTTACTTTTACTAAACTATCAGATCAATACTGTTTTATAAGTACTTCCTAGGCTGTCATCATAATGATACAATGCCAAATTACCCAATTGAATTAAACTAATTTTCTATTAGATTCTGTTTGGAAAACGATTACGGCATGGCCAATCGATGCTACTTGGGTGATTACGAAGAGGAACATTACCGAATCGAAAAATAATTGTTTATTTGACTATTTGTACTGTACCAGTTGTTAATTTTTATGTAAAATTCTCATACTAACTTGTTTACCTACCTACAATATGAAAGATATTTTTTGGTAAATAGGTGTTAGATAATAAATATAAACTTCTGTAGATTGTAATTAATTTTAACGATGATACTTCAATATGCTTTTTCGGCTCTCTTATACAATGCACTGTACCTACCCGCTACGGCACTGTTAATGCAACCCCCAATCGTTTGAAAAATCACCAAGTCCAAGGCTGTTCATGGTCTATTTGATATTGTTAGATAGTCAAATTCTAAGGGTCTTAGGTAAAAAAAACTTTAAAAGCTGATATAAGATGTACTACAGAATAGAGGGTTAGTAATTATCCTGAAATGTAAGCTGGGAAAGCTTTTTAAATTAGTTTGTAAATAGGTAGGTTCTTCGATTTTTATTACTTTCCATTTTAACCTTAAACATGTTTATTAGCTTTGATACCACGTCGGCGTTGTTGGAGGGTTGAAATAATTTTAAATAACTCAAATGTTTTGTGTTGATCCGGTCGAAAATCAAGATCCGAGATCTTAAGTTGGACAACAAATAATGTCAAATGATGACATTATGACGTGTTATAGTTAAATGAAACAGTTTCATTGACTTGAGGAGTTTTCTCCTATGAACTATCTACAGTAGTAACGGAGCCGACAGTCGTCTGCCGTCATGCTACAGATCCAAGACCCATTCTAACGATTATGACACGGCCGCGGCGCGAATAACGCGATATTTTGAAAAGTAAATTATTATTACTTGTTCGTCTGACAATCAGGGCGAGACGATTCGAGGCGAAACATTACCATCGCTTCTATATTCAACAAGTCTCCACCGCCATCGCTAGACAGTACTCCGACTGCGATCGCTAGTGATGTGAGGAACAGGTTCTGAAAATCAAATACTTCTCATTCAAATAACCGAATCACTGTTATTTTCACAAGAGTCCCCAAAATATGTCAGCAATATAAATGTAGGTAGTTTTTCCGCCTCATGCGCGTTAGACTACCATGTATGAGGTCGCGGGTTCGATTCCCGGTGGGGTCAATATGAAGTGTTTTTCACATAAACTGAAGCAAAAGTCTGATCATTTTGCCTTCATGTGATAAAGATTTAGTGCACTTGGTGTACCAATTTGAAATAAAAACTAAACTACGTTACAACCTAGAAGCGAAATTCTCTTTTATTTGAAGTCCTAGCACTGCGCTGTAGACATGCAACATACAAATAAAAATATATCAATCAGAATACATAGAAAGCATACCTAAAAGGCTTTTTAAGGAATGGATAAATAGCTATACCAAAACGTAACACATAAAACAGTCAACTGATTATTATCAGAGGTAGATCGGTAGATGTGCCTGAAAAAATGTAAGGGAAACTGAAAGATCCTGAAAAGCGTTTAAAACTCTTTCTCTTCCTTCACCTAATGTGCACAGAGCTCTGCAATTCATTGTTTGTCATGAAATCGGTTATATTCAAAATTGATTGTACTATTCCTTACATAATCGGTTATCATGTATAACAACTCGGTGCTAAACGGATCCAATTCGACTGCAGTAACTCGGAGCGGCTTGGTATGAGTGTTAAACAAAAACCTCCAAACCGGCGGAAACTTTCATTATTCACCATTCAACGGCGATTGCGCAAGGAAGCTCTGTACTCTGTACTCCATACCAAGTGCTAGGTACATCAGGGTTCGACAACCTCATCGAGTTATCAATCAGTAACATGCTTATAAAATAAAATTTTCTGTAAATGCATAAAAAAAACACAAAAAATCACAATATCTTCGGTCCTAGCCGTTTGTACATGTGCTAATTAATAAACAAAATTTAAAGTTAAGGTTTTGTAAAGTTTTTCAATAAATAGTTTAAATAGTTATAGCGTAAAACCCAAGAATCGAATTATTGTATCTCGCTTATTGATTATCCGATCTAAAAACGGATTGCACAGGTGATTTAGTCATTTTTTTGTTTATTTTTTAATGTTCACAGAAAAATTCGGTGTACAATATTCCCATTTCAAATACCTAAAAAATATTCGACCACTCAAGTGGATTTAATTGTCAACCAGTTTTTATATTGTTCACATTAATTAGTCGACCACTTCATAAAACCGCGTAGGCATGTACTTAAATACAAATATCGCACCTTTAGAACCAAAACGACTTAAATCTAATAAATCTTTAAACAAGATATCATCATAAAACGACTACAAATAATAGCATTATCCATCATTCTGTATTTAAAATGTATTGTTGAATTAATACTGTAGGTTTGTAGGTCCGTAAAACAACACGAAGAAATTTAGAAAGAATACAGGGGCGGCTTTAATTTTGATTTTCACAAATCGATTATTTTGAATTAGGTTTTATTATACTTCAAAGGTGCGATATAAAAAACCCTCGCTTCTTTCTATATTTCTATTAAAACACCCATGAACTAGGTATAGTGCAATTGAATAAAATCATATTATTTTCCTTTTCGACTTGTAGAAATGAGCAGGTTGGCTTTTTATTTAGACTCAAGAATAGGCAGCAATTTACAAAAGTATGATATGTAAAATTAGGTATAATATTTTGAATAAATTTTTCATGACAACTAGTGAAAAAAAGGTTACACTCGCTTATCCAAGCACTTAGTACGGATACTTAATCAATCCAACAGGCAGTTTACACGAAGTAGGTAATAATATAATAAAAATACATGAAACCAAATATTTTTTACCAAGTACTTATTATTTCTTTTTTTTTAAGTCCCAGGTTTGCCATCTCTGCGACATGTAGATAAGCAGACTGTAGACTGTACCTAATACCGTAGTGCATAGTACGAACTGTACTGAACTAAACTCACACTATCAGCTATCTGCAGTCAGCGGAGGGCTGTTGCGGCTCGGCGACTCCCAACAAACCACAACACAATACATATACCTACACTATCCAACAATATCTCTCTCGGACGGGACGAGGTGATTAATTACATTTCTAGCGGATCTACTCCCATTCACCGAGATTTACATCATGATCCTACTACTTATTACTACAGTATCAATGAACTCCGCTTTGTGGTGTAGTGGTTAACGCGTTGGGCACGAGGTCGTGGGTTCTATTCCCGTCTAATAAATCGATGAACGCCGGCTGCACACACGAAAAATCATGACTCATTGTCACGTTCCGCCTGAGCCGAGTGAGCAAGCGAGAGCGCGGAACAAGCGATAGAGAGGCACGATCGGCCTAAGCGTTCGGTTTGTGACGCATCTATGTCTCTTCCACTCTCAATCGGTGTGGAACCGTGCTCTCGACGTCCTCGCTTCAGGTACAGCTTCAGAATCTTCATCGTCATCCACGTGCACGTCATCAGAGCATAATTTAAGTAAACACATATTCTAATTAACGAGTGCAAAAAATGTTAATTCATGGAAAAAATTGTAATTTTCAATTAACTCCTGCTTAGTATTATACTAAATAATGATAATTCAGTAATAATAATTCAATTCAATTCATAAAAGTATGCTATTTTTCATCAATGTTTTCTTATGACGTTATCACGTAAAATTATCGTCCGTAAACCGACTTTACAGACAACCAAAAGTTCTTTTTATGTGGTTTTTCACAAAATATTTTAAATGTGATGCTTTGGGCTGACTTACAAGCATAAGTCTGATCTCCTTGGCTTCATGTAATAAATTATCAAGATACACTGCAATTCTGCCGTCCCATCACTAAAACGCTGTTAACTGCAGGGCACCAGCCCTGATAATACAGAAATAATAATAACAAATTCAAAAAAATATCGACCTTATCTTTGATGTACCTAGATACTTTTCCTTATACGCATCTAACGGATAGGTACACGGAGGCAGTTTGTGGAACCCATATTTATTTGTTATATGGACAATTTATAAAGCGCTGTTTTTGCGAAAAATCCCCTCAAGAGCGCTGTACAGAAAGAGGCTAGATCTCAACTCGTCCTGCAGCTACCAAGCGCATAGACGGTTGAAGAATTCTAGCCCCTGATTGAAAATATAAACAGATTTTAATTATAAGTTAGAAAATTATGCAAAGTTATGTAGGTATACTTAGCAATAATAAGTAGTTAAAAGTGTTTTTGTAACTGATTTTCACTAAGTAGGAGGCTAGACAGCAATCCATCTTGCAGCTTCAAAGCGCATGGATAATTGAGGATCAAGCCCCCTTTATACTACGAATCTACACTGTGTGGTATTTAAATGATTTTTGTGCTTTTATGCTCCTCATAGGGAGCGGATATGGTATGATGATGATGATGATACCTATGCAGGTTCTACGTCGCTGTTAAGCTCAATTTCTAACTTATGTTACTTCTTTACATGATGTATTTTGATAAATTATTATAACAAAAATTGAAGTGAAGCCAGGGTTTTTTAGAAGATAAACCCTCGTTCGTTTCTATTTTCTACTACAAAATCTATTTAAAATTTGGTACTAGGAACCTGATATCTTCTTATAAATTTTGCATAGGAAAAGCAACAGAGAAATGTCTGTCCTGAAAAAACCACACCCGAAAATTTTCACGAGTCGTATCGTAATTTTTCAGGAACGCACATTATAATAATATTACTTTTTGTCAAACCTTCAATGCGTGGTAATATGTGAAACCTCGATGAGATTGTTTTTTTTTTTAATAATTGAAAAAATTGATTTAATATTATTTTGTAATATGTATTTTTTAAATATAAAAAATCGTATAACTAAATAAATTAATTGAAATTTTTACGAAACGAGAAATCCTTCCTTATTTATTGATATGACTGAGGTTTGATTCCCTCCGAGTCAAGATAAAATATTAATTTAAAATGCGGTTTTTTCACATTAATATTTCATATATGTGATACATTAGACTGGCACTGAACCATCAGCTTGATGTAATAAAATGAACAAAATAGACTGCATTAGTGTAACTACTACCGATGCAGTTCCCTTTACACCATCAACTTACAATGCACTGAAAAATATCGTCTTTTTCATCAACGTGAACTTAACAAACATTTAAAGATAAAACATCAGTTATTATTGATGTTTTATAAGAATTATCAACAATTTGGTTATCTTCCTGTTAAAAAAGAACTTCAGTAATATTTCTAACAATAATCCTCATCATCATACCATATCCGCTCCCTATGTGGGGCATATGGAATCCACAAACTGCTTCCAGGCCAAGCGATCGGCCCGTGCATCCTCCCCGTCCCGCAGCTCCGACGCAAACGGTCGGCGAACATCCGGAAAAGGCGTTTCGGCTGGCTAGGCCATATACTACGTATGCCTCCTATTATGCTTGCCTATTTTACAAGGCATCAGGTTCTCGGCGTCCATTTCTGATCAAGAACTCAAAATTTTCAACCAATTATTCTCAGTTGCCTGATAAATCATTCAGCGTTCCGATACTTTTATCAGGACGCCGAACGTTATTATCAGAAGGCTAAGTAATTATTAGGACGCTGCGTAATATAAGAGAACCCCGAGTAATATTATCAGGCCGCTTAGTAATATCATTAGGACGCTGAAAATTTATCAGGCGACTGAAAATAGTTTATTACAAATTTTACTGCAATCCCTATTTTAACAGGAATTTTTTTCTCAGTGTGCATAACTACAAAGTGAGGGCTTCTAACATAAATTATCAATTTTTTTTATCAACGATTCAGGAAATAATGATCTGAGAAAAATTGTGCACTTCAGAGAAATCGAACTGAAATCATCAAAATTGATGCGATAGATTTATCGTGAGAAGAGGTCGTTAGTGCCATTTTAATATTTAGAACAATCGGCGAGCTACGTTTACTTTTACCGGAAATACTTTTTTGGACAAAATCACCGCGCGAAAATTTGTGTTTACATAATAATTGTGATGGTCGTCTGCTGCTGGTAGTGGTAACAAAGTGCCTTGATCCACCTTCCTACCCATGCACAACTATACTAATAACAGCCGTCATTATTACTATTTTGAAGAGTGCTCTTTCACACGACAAATGAAAAGTGTGCACTTTTCATTTGTGTTATAAGTTATGAGACATCAAATCTTATTGCTCTGAGATTATGTAATAGATCATTTCTGTCGTAACATCTGCCATTGCATTTGTGTAATATTATAAATATCATGTTGTTGTTTTATGGAAGGTTAGAGAAGTTAAATATAACATTATTGGTTATAGTCTTACAGGAGAGAGAAAAAACAGGCCTTAAAATAAAATAAATTACTCGTAATTTATCATTGTATTATAGACGGTATAAAAAGACAAAAAAATTGGTTTAAACCTTTAACCACCTCTAGAAACCTTTCCAGTTGCAATAAAACTGAGTTTTCTGCATGAAAATTACAAGGAATGCTTTAATGAAACTTTGCGCTATTATTTCAGTAAGCGAGTTATTAACGTCATCGCGAACCGTGTTTCATTCAAATATCTAAAAAAAAATCAAGAAGCTTGGTTTTTAGTGAAACAAGATACCTTTGCTGCAATTACAAATAGGGTTTTGTCAATTTTATATGGAAAACGACCACTGACGTTTGTGATCTAACTACAAATCTAACCGGAAGCCTAGACAGGATACCTACAAATTGAAAATAAAGTAAATTCCGTCAAAGATGTTAAATTTCCCGTCTCATATTGAAGCAGGGAATTTCATCCTATATATAAAATTATACATAAAAAAATAATTAAATATGCATATGTCTATGGAAAAGTGAGAAAAACTGTTCTATTAAATAAAGGTAGTAACTGTTATCTCGCAAAACAATACATAATACATATCCCTCCTAGGTTAGCTACAAGAATACTTCTTGTAACTAGCTCAACGTCCGTTATTGTAACCGCAAAATATTTTTCTCTTGATCTGCATCTAATAAGGTATAATAATAAATAACCATTAACAATGAATACCGGTTTATACGTACCTACTTACCTAATCAAAGGCTAAAATAAACATCGCGTGACGTCAATGTACCAATTTGATTAATTTCGTAATATTATTATATTATTATTAATTTGGCATGTAATACTTTCACTGTGAGTGTAGTAAGGGTGGTTTGAATTGAAAAAAAGAACATTTTAAAATTAGAATGAATAAATTTAAATATAAAATTCTTGCTGAAACGTTATAGGAAAGTGCAAAACTGATCAATTTTCAGACAAACAAAACCTAATATTTTCCATTGGAAAATTGGTTTTAAAATTAAATGATTTCGCTTGGCGGTGAAATGCATGTTACGGGGATAAACTTTATAATTGTTTTGTAATCAAATGTAACATACACCTAACAGCGCAGTGTGTTAATCATAAATGCAAAAATCATATTTATTTTTCTGTACTCTTTTTTTTTTTCTTTAAAATTATTTTATACTATTGTTAATATTTAATACCAACGTAGAAACTTAATAATTTGTATATATATCTTTGTAATACAGATATTTCATTCATATTTCATAAATAGTTTATAGTTTCCTAGTGGTAGCGCATTTGGCTGCCACGCATGAGGTCGCGGGTTCGATTCTAGACAGGGTTCAATATGAAATATTTATTTCAAAGTAATTTTCACACAAAATATTTCATACCTTGGACTGGCGCTAAAAACGTAAGACTGATCATCTTGCCTTCATCTAATAAATGATCAAGATTCACTGCACCATTAGGTGCGGATAAGGGAAAGAAGAAGAAAAAATCTAAAATACGTGCTCGTCACATGACGTCGCGCGTCGGTGTCGGGGTGGTTATTTATTTTATTTTATTTTCATTTTTATTTATTTAACCACCTCAGCAGGTCAGGAGGCCCATTACAAAGGGAACAACGCACAAACACCAGGCTTGAGAAAAATCACTTTTAATTTTTACGATAACCCGGTGAAAACACCGGGAATCGAACCCGGAACCTCCATATCGTAAGTCTAGCATCTTAACCATTGCGTTATGGAGGCCGCCGTATTATAAATGAAAACTAATCAGATATTATTGATATCCCAACTGAGACAGAGAAACTCTGGAAACGAATGTGGGTTATCTAGGCGTTTACAGGGCTTATGACCTGTCGTTGGCTGGGTTAAGTGGCCACTTGATGTACTACAACATTTCCCATTCTGCCCATCATCTGACAACCGTATATGACAAATTTTTGAAACTACTATGTATATCGAGTTGGTACAGAAGTATCCACATTTGAGTTGGTTTATCGACAGTTTTTACCATTTTTTCCCTAGTGACATCTGTTGAGAAGATACTTAAGCATTTTTTTTTGGCAATCTTATTCATTGGTGTAGGTAAGGCTCTTCTGATATCAGCCCAGCATGAGTATAATCCAGTAATTTGTATACGTTCAAAATGTTGTTGAAAACTAATCAACTTATGATTACGATATGTCTTCTGCAATAATAATATTACCAACAAAGTTCGTATGTTTTAGGATTACCAGCATTGATGTACCTAATCTGTACGTTTTTAAAAAAAAAAAAAAAAATGTTTTTCTATTGACTTTTTTAAGATCGATGGTCTGCCACGCCATAGACGAAATTCTATTGTTTTTGGCAGAAACTTTACTAGAAAGAAATAATGTTTCAGAGACTCGAATACTTTTTGTGCTAAATTCCCAATCTTGGATAGAATTGTCAATACATGTCTCGGTTCAAACAGACACCACAGATAATAACACCACAGACACTCTGTTATTGTGTTTTGTGATCTGTATTGTGTTGGAGTGCGTCTTGCGTAACGCCGCAAGACAGTTCCCAACCGGAAATGTTCCAAAGGGAAAAATAATTGAAAGTTTTTATACGCTCCGCTACAGCAAGAAGTAAACGAGCTGCTTGCTCTGTTATTAATATTACTTTACTATTTCGTTAATTACCAGAAAATATATTAAATTGGAGGTTTGTAAGAACAAATAATCACGGGTTGTCCAAGTGGTTTAAAAAAAGAACTTGTAGCTTATGGAATAAGGAAACTCTATCCAAAAATTTCCACTTTACCAATGTTTGATTTCTACTTATTATCTTAGTATATACTTGGATGGGTCTGTCCACTTAAATATTATTTTAGATTTTTAAAATATTCACTGAAATAACCGTCTTCTTCTTCTTTTTTCACCACGTTCCCTCCTATGTGGAGCATGTGGACATCTCTAATAGATCCCTCCATAAGATCCTATCGCACGCCTAGCTTAAGTTAGCCAAATAAATTTTCACAGGAACAATGTAAACATTTTATATTTCACGTAATTTCGCTGCTAGGCTAGTTTTGCATTGACTGACGAAATATCATATTGTTTAATATTTTAAGATGTGTTCTACCTTCATAATTATGGTTCTGACTATAAAAAAAATAGCTTAATGTTATCGAAACATTCGACTTGAAATTTTTTACTGAAAAAATACCCGTATTAATTAACTTAAAATTTAACTCGCAATTTAGTAAGACTTTGTCAATAATAGATCGGTGTCGTAATCGATAATGACCGATAGGTACCTAATTATGTAGGTACCTACTTATTTTCCGCCGCTACCGAAAAATCGATAATTTCGGCATCACTGCAACCCAGATAAATGCCTAATTTCAATATTTAATTTTCAGATGCAGAGCTGCAGTGGAATAAAATGTTAACTTAGTCGGTCTTCAAACGCAAAAAGAGGAGCGGACTATCTGACTGTGTTGCTTCAGCGGCTTCATCATGACCTCCGAAAGGAGCATTCCTCACCTGAGGGACATCTTCGGTCTGGGGGGACAAGCCTTCCAGTCCGGCTACAGCGAGATCAACCAGAAGAATATCGAGAATTTCGACGAATCCAAAAGCAAATCTAAGAAGTCTTCGAAAAAATCTAAAAGCAAAGATAATTACAAGACTCTCACGAACGGAGACGTAAAAACGCTGGAGAGGCATTTGAGTATGAAGAAAACGATTAGAAAGAAAATTATGCGCGATCTTCAGCAAGCTTTCGTGGAGGATCCTAACGAGTTCAAGACAGAGAATTCCACTCCGGAGCAGCTGAAGGCGGAGCTGAGCGCCGAGGCCATGAAGTTCGGAGAGAAGCACAACAGGAGGAACGGACCGGACTCCAACTTCCTGGACATGCTGCGCGGGGATGCGAGGCCTGGGGGCAGGGCAGGGGGGCTGGAAGCTGACTACTCCCGCGGCAGGCCCCTGGAGTCCGATTACTCTAGGCCCCAAGATTCCGACTTCCCTCGCGCTAGGCCCCTGGAGCCCGAGTACCCTCGCGCCAGGCCGCAGGACCCCGACTACGCCCCTAGCCGGAGCCGGCGGACGATGATGCAGGTGGCGCTCAGCCTAATGCGGAAAAGACCAGCTTCTGGCGACGGTTTACAATTAAAAATAAGACTAAAAGATGAGAACACGTTAGTCAAATTATGTGTTCACGAAGCACTCGCCAAATATTTCCTGTATGATTCCTCTAGAGCGGTCCATGATGTACGAAAATATGTTTATTAAGTATCCGTGTTATTTTAATATATTCATTTTAATTTTAAACATTATTTATTGTTAATAATTAATTTGTAAATACCTAAGCAGCAGCAATGAATCCCCTCTACAATACAATTTGAGTACCTATGCAAACTAAAATAATTATTATTATTTACAACGGGCGTAGATGATAAATAAATAAATAAATGAATTATGTTCAATTTGAGATCAATGTATTAATCAATGAATTATTATCATCCAATAATAATTTTCGCTGTGTAGATAGTAAATGCATTCCGTAAAGGTATGAACCACATTAAACAATATTTTTTGTATTTCATGATCGCTCTGAAAGTATTTTTGTGATAAGAATAAAAGAAAACATTTTTTGAAGTCTATTTTACTAGTTATAAGTAGGAATAAGGCTTATAATATAAAATATGCATTATGATTTATTGTATGTATAATACTGACAATGCAGTAAAATAATGTAGTTACTTATTGCTTTACCTTAAATAATCATCGTTAATATATAAATATATCCAATGTATTATGTGAGAAAAGCGAAATACTTTACTTTTTATATATTTCATTGAATTCAGTAAAATTTCAGATAACTCGAATGAACTTACTACAAAATAACACCCAGGCCAGGGAGTGAATCGCAGATTTTAGAAAGAGTAATCGTCGTTCTTTTTAGTATGGAGCTTGAAATCGATATGAAAAAATCTTTTCAGTCCCATACCCAAACAAAACAGTCTTTAAGTACCTAAAGAATAATTCTTCTTCTTTCACCACGTTCGCTCCCATGTGGACTAATTTTATATTAAGACCCAGACCGCGGAGTTCTCCTGTAGCCTGTCGACAATCCCCTGAACATTGCTGACTATTTTTTCCTCATCATCGGCATATTCTAGGTCACACAGTTAAGAATATTTATGATTCCAAAATCCTATCCTCCATTTGAAATATAAATAATAAAATTTTCCAACCTAGTAATATATTTTGAGATACAATAAATTACCGTTACTGCACCTATGCATTAAATTTCAAAGTATAAACAATAGTATAGGTACTCGTTGGTATGTAAAATTTACTTATAATTATGGTAGGTACTTATTGTTATTATGTTTTGGTAGTTTATAAGCTACATTTATGGCGAAGTTGTGATATAAAATAATATCTGATAGAATAATCCTTATTATGCATTAACTTACTTGTATTAAAATATTTTACTTCAACATACCTATGCATTTTTCTTCAAAATTTAACATAAATACATACATTATTTTTCATTTAGGTACTACTACAGATGTCGAAGCACAAACTGTGAGAGGGATTTTCTCCCCTTGTCTTTCCTCGTTCTTTATATTAGGTTTATACATAACAAACCTCGATGTACAAGCGGGAAACCAGTGAATCTACGTCATATTTGGAGTCGATTTTGTGTTTTTTTTTTTATTTAAGAAAATGGAGTACAAAGTGGTTTTTTCCGCTAATTTTTTGCTAATTGTTATCAAATATCATGTATTTTGTCAAATTTTCACGAAGAAAACAAAATTTAATTAATCATTTTATTTAATCTGCCACACCTACTTATTTTAGTACTAGGCATTTTAATCTACAGAAATCAATATACGTAAGTATTTTTCATTTATAAAAAACCTAGAAACAATACGACAATCGGTGAATTAGTCAATTAGGGGCCCACGGGAGGGTTAGCATGTGCGAGTCGACGAGGGTAATCCCAAAAATAAGGTAGGTATCCTATTTTTGAAATAAACAAATTACCGTTTCTTTTCTATAGTAGTTACATTCTTAAGGTTGATGAATGATTTATTTTACTACATAATTGCCATTTCGGAAGATGCTTAACTATTTTTACTATACACCGGGTAACAAAACTCTATGCATAGGTGCAAGCGGAAAACCAGATTCACTAGTGAATCTACATCATATTTGTAGACCCGTAGTTGTTAAGAAAATTGTGAAAGAATTTGATTTTGTCATTGAAAAATTCTGACAAATTGTTATAAAACATCATTTGTTCAGTTAAATAAATACTATCCATAAAGTAAAATAAATATAATTTTAATAGGAATTTATGCAATTTTACTTAATCTACGGTAAAATAATAATGCTCAGATTCAAAAGTCGTATTACACATTCAAACTCCAAATATGATGTAGATTTACCTACCAGTTTTCAGGATGTGGGTTACTCCATATATAAAATAAACGGTTCTTTGTGTATTATTGATATCCTAACAGAGACAAAGAAACTCTGGAAACGAATGTGGATTATCTACATGTACAATGTAATTTGTCTACAGGTATTTGTACACATTCAAAAAGGGTTCTTTGTTAATTAAAAAAATAGGAGGCCTCACTTTTGGGATTCCCTTAATCCTAATAGATCAAATG
Source organism: Micrasema minimum (assembly GCA_022494985.1). Classification (NCBI taxonomy): domain Eukaryota; kingdom Metazoa; phylum Arthropoda; class Insecta; order Trichoptera; family Brachycentridae; genus Micrasema; species Micrasema minimum. The sequence continues at coordinate 37,662 of JAGVSP010001108.1, forward strand.
CGAAACGTTTTAGAGAATTTACCTACATGGGATCGTACATAATATTATATTATAATGTAGGTAAGCGCCCCTTGAGTGAGTAGGTACCTAACGCAGACAAATCTAAAGTGAAAGATTTTTCTGGGAAGAACAAATTAATATATTATTCGGTATACTTATTTGTAATAAGAATAAATATTATTGGTACTTTTTTAATTCGGGTGCACCCCGAGGCCCAAATTATGATTTATTTGAAATTGTGTATATAATTTTGAGAAAGCTTTGCTAAAGCATCAATAGGGTAGTGCATACACATTTTTTAACAATTATTATTGTTTATTTTTACAAAATACTTATGCATTCCTATGTTTTTGTAAGTAGTTAATATTTCATGTATTATTGCATACATCTTCATCTTAATATCAGTAAAAAAATTCAGCCTCAGTGCCACATCATGGTGGCGTTAGTATATAGTATATACCTACTCGTAAGTAGATAAATATAATAATATATGCATAACATAGTTTAAATTACTAGCCAATTTTATTAGTTGTCGGTGGATTTCTTCAGACGCTACATGAAGTATTTTACTCTGTAAATAATTTATTGTTGATTTGGCCAATCTATATATCTACCATTAATAATTAATACCAATAAGCCTGGTGTATTATGTTTGAAATCTGAAACATATTTTTTGATCAAATGGATATGATTAAAAACGTTTTGAAACATTTCTACTTATGTTTTTAAAATAATTTGATTTATATTCTTGGTTTAACAAAACTCGATGTACAAGCGGGAAACCAGTGAATCTACGCCATATTTGGGGTCGATTTTGTAGATTAGTTTAAATTTGACCCATAATTTTCGAGAAAATCGAGTACGAACTTTTTTTTTTTTCTATAAATTTTTGCAATTTTCCAATACAATTTATTTAGTGAAATTAACAGTATCCATAAATAAAACAAAATAAGAAACCGCATTTAATAAGATTTGTACAATTTGACTTCTGAGATACTAATGAAAGCTTTTTAGAGAAGAAAAAAAATTCCAAGCTCAGATTAAAAAGTAAAAATGTTACACACTCGACTCTAAATATGATATAGATTCACCAGTTTTCGGGTTTTACTACGAGTTTTTTACACCGTGTATCTTTTAAATAACCAAAAAATAGTTTTCAAACTTTGGCGGCACATTGCACATTGGCACTGCGATCACTGAATCACGTATTTTGTATCTTCTTTTTAGTTTTTCATTTTGCCACCGCGCAACTTCTTTCATGTCGCGATCTATAAATGGACTTTGAATGATCAGTACTCGGCACTTGTCGGAAACGCAACCCAAGTAAACAAGATATCAAGTAGTGTGAAGTTATCAAAACTGACTGATGATCAACTAAAAACGTGTAAAACTGTCATTTTTGCTGCTGATTTCTCATAGTAGTAAAATGAAGTAAAGAAGCGTTTAAAAAAATCCGAACGCGAGTATTATTTTGAAGTTTACGCATATTAACGTCAGTATAGTTCACGTCATTGCTTTTTGATAAAAATATTTTTTTTAAATCTTGATTATTTTGTTATAATCATTAATTATTTTGATGCCAGTATGTGTGTCAAATTAGATAGGAAAATAACAGATTAACTTCAGGCGTGACACTATTAGATAATCGAGATATAATTGGCTTGCTTGAAATTTTGCAATAATCATTATTATAATTTGGATGTTTTAACAAATTATAATTATTTGTCTCAGTCTCTGGCCTTCCTTGAATTCTTGTCACCAGCGTCACGGCTAACAGTCTTAACGAAAGACACTTGAGACCTGAGTTCACTTTTGTTTTCCTCATTGCGGAACCGGTTGTGTGTTGTGTTAGGTTGTGCTATCGATGTTGCAATAAAATTTCCATCAAAACACGAGCAACATGGCTCCAAATTTTAGCAAATTAGTGGTTAATCCAAAAATTCAAGCAATTGGGGCAGTATCAGCACTTCTTGCTGCTTGGTACATAAAAAATGGATACTATAAAAAAGGGTAAGGTTTTCAAAAATATTATTGAACTTATTTTGAAAGGAAACATATTTTGCGATGTTTCGCAATCTTCGTATTTGATCTAGTCTGTAGATTATGCAATTGAAATACGTTATATTAAGTACTTACTTATCTTAGATTTTTCCTCAGCTGACCCTTTGATAACTTTCTTAGTCCTATTGAGGACTGTAATGTAATGTAATTTAAAACTTTGATTATTATTGAATAATCAGAGTTTTAAATTACATTATTAATGTCATAGCATGACATGTGGCGCACATATTAGTATTATAACACAGCTGTGATCTATGACAAATTATGCAGGGTCGTAAAGTTTTTTTTTTTTCGCAGTATGTTCAAAACACTTGTTAATTTTTTAACTACCCAAGTAGGTAACTCAAAAATAAAGACAATGAAAGTAGTCACTGCAAAAATTAAATCAGATAAATATCAACAGACTTGAAGAATAATGTCTACTACTACTCTGTCTGTGCATGAATTTTGATCATTTCAATTTTGGTAATGCTTTCAAATAACCGGAAATAACTGTGCCAGAAAGCAAGAAACAAGTTGTGGTGGAGTGGGATTTGAACCTAGAGATTTCAATTCAGAGTCTTGGAATCTACCACTAGACCACAACCCGGTTCGAATTTGTTGCTAAAAGGGTCATAAAAGTAATTTGGCTTTAACTACATTTGTTACTCGAAGGACCAGTATTTGATCTGCATTATGTTAATAAACAGCCCAAGGTAATTTGTTATTATTTATATCATCACACTAGCTTTAATATTGAGTTTTTTTTGCTTCCACTAAGTTAAGTTTTGTATTTGACTTGTTAATCAGAGAAGGAAAATCTCGGAAAAAATAATTTCCGACTGATGTTTAGTTTCTGGCGGAATCTTCCATCGTACTTTCCAAACCTTCCTGCACGGATTATAAGTAGGCTTACCATGCGTCTTGGTTTGCCCGGGATTGTCCCGGTTAAACACATTAGTCCTGGCGCCCCGGCCGGCCGTCAGCAGCCTTCATTCGTTTTGCGAATGATTTTGGCAAACATGATAAAAATCGTGTAATACTGGCATAACTGTAGGTACGGTGACCGGGGCGGGTCCCTTGCCCCCACCAAATTCACCAACAAAAGTCAGTCAGGGCTAAATTCAAATAATAATAGTTCCTTTTATGTCAAAATTGGTTGCAAACATTAAACTTTAAAAATAATTGTATTGAAACTCCAAAACATGCAGGTAATAAATGTTTTTAATAAGGCGCACTATGTACTATCTAGTTAGTATTTTACCCTCTGATTGTTGCCAGTTGCCAGAAGACAATACAAACATACTCTAGGTGTTCCTGTTTCACCTCGCCAGGAGGTCAATGAAACACAGTGTTACCTAATCAAAGAACTAATAGCTACTATAGTCATGTAGTATGTGGTAGTTGTACTATGTTTATCTGCCGTGGTGTAGTAGGTAATGCACTTTGCATGAGGTCGCGGGCTGGATTCCGACCGGGTCAATATGAAATATTTATTTCAATGTGGTTTTTCATATTAAAATATCTCATGTCGTCGCTTAGCTAACAACACCGCGCAAGTCATTTTAGTTCATATTACAGGACAATGAAAATACTTATTTTTACACTCAATTCAAAATAAATTTAGTCTAGAGTTTTAACGAAAATGTTTTATGGAAAAAACATTTTATTTCACTACATTTAAATCTCATTGATAGATCGAGGCAAGCAAAAAATATCTATCCAACAACATTAAAAAGTGAAAAATGTTAATTTTAGACTTTTGTGTTTTTAGCTAAGAGATGATATGTGATACCTAGAATTGGTTCTAAAACGTAAGACTGATCATCTTGCCTTCATGTAACAAATTATCAAGATTCACTGCACTTAGTGTACCAATGCAGTGCCCTATGCACCATTGAGTGCAATTAAGGGAATGTAGTAGTCATGATACTATGTAATGTAATCTTAAACTAAATAGTAGAATCCTGAGTGTTGAGAATTGGTGTCTTAGAAGAATATTGGGTGTGCGGTGGTTTGACTCTGTAAGGAACACAGAGGTGAGGCAACGGACGCAGCAATCCTTGGTATCTTCTGCCATCCGGCGAAGACGTATCGGCTGGCTAGGCCATATACTACGTATGCCCCCCGAGAGCCTTAACCATGCTCGCCTATTTTACAAGGCATCAGATTCTCGGCATCCTGGACGTCCGCTGTTGACAATCCGTCGGCAGTTTGCGTCAGAGCTGCGGGACGTGGACCCGACTTGGGAGTATGCGCGGGAACTGGCGGCCGATCGTTTGGCTTGGAGACAGTTTATGGAATCCATATGCTCCACATTGGGAGCGGATATGGTATGATGATGAGGATGATGAATGTACTTAGCAAATTAAAGCAATAATACGATTATGAAAAAATATTGGATCATTACAAAATTTTCACTTACTCATTCTATGTATTGCCCTTTTTTTTTTTTAATTGATGTGTTATGTATTTCTAAATGTGAAATTATAAACAGTGTATGAAATAATTCTTTGTGTTTTTAGATTGTTTGAAAAAATATTTTATATATGGATTTCCTTAGTTAAGTTTATTATTCATCAGTATGAAATACAAAATGAATGTTCCTCAGTGTGACCATAAATACTTTATATTCTCTAGTTACAAAGGTCAATAATTCACCACCTTTGTGATTCTATTAGGAATAATGTTTCCAGTATAATATTATATGCCACCTTTGCCTCAGACCAGACTATCAAAGTATATTTTTTATGAAATTCCTTATGTGATATTGTTCAATAACAAATCACAAATCAATCACAAATGGGTATCAGACACTAGATAAGAAAATGGTCCAAAAAGTTTTGGCACTCTTTTTCTTCTTGTTGTAAAAGGTACTGAGTACCGTTTATATGAAATAAATAATAAAAAAAACAGGGGAGGTACTGTCAGGGAATGAGTTCGTGGCGTTCGGGGGAAGAAGTGTGTGCGGAGGGTGCATCCCCCGCCACGTTCCTCTTCTACCCGCTCGCCCCTAGTTCATGGGGACATTTAGTGACGTACGGAATACTGCCGATTGTTAACTTATTTGAATCGCTACTTTATTTTTTTAAATTGACTCGGTATTCCGAATCACAGCATTTCTCTTTTTCAAGGGATGGTATACAATAGAAAATGGAATAAGAGGTTTTATTATTGCTAAGTGATTATAGTTTATAGTATTCTGTACATGTGGTCAGGTCTATTGTTTGTGTAAGGTTGAGAAATGAAGACGTTTTTTACGGGTGTAATATCACACTTATAACTAAAAAACGTCGTAAATTACCCATCTATTAATCTCTCGACCATAAACAAACAATAGGCCAGACCACGTGTAAATACCACGTTTACCGACATACTATACTCACTTAGCAATAATATTACAAACTTCTTGTTTCAATTTCAATTTTGTACTATCCCTATTGTACACTATTTTTGGTTCAATTTCAATATAATTGATTGTGTATACTATCCCTTGAAAAAGTTACACGCGTTGTTTCAATATTTTAGAAATCTTACTATTCTCAGTAATAAACATTGCATTTATGTAGCTAGGTACTTGTCGATGGTTATCGATATCGATTTTCAGTATAGTGTAGCAGTAACAGCACTAGCCGCATTCCTTCCGAGCGCCACGAACTCATTCCCCAACAGTAGATAGTATTTATAGATCAATAACTTTTAATCAAGACAATAAGTTTAATTTTTCACATTTAAATACACCATTTTTTCATAACCAACTGTAACTCTGATAGCCTAAAAAAACTTTGCACCCCACAACATAATTCCTTATCCTTTTAATCTTCAAAGACTTTGTTCATAGTTTTGCAAAAATGAATACACCAAAAACTGCAAACATTCTTATTTTATATGTTTCTACAAACACTTTGTAGAAACGTGATTGATTTTTAAAAATATTATGATGAAAAAGAAAAGTTTAGATCTTGAGATGTTCTGCTTTCAGGATTTGTAACATCACTTATGCCCGCTTTATATGGGACAGTTTCTTGTTCAGAAAACTACACAGTTTCTTGTTCAGAAAACTGTGCAGTCTGTCAAACTTCTGTCAAAAGACACGCTAAATATGTGTATTTTTGAAACGCGATTGTAAGTTATTATCGTATGTTTGCTCTGTAATAATGTAAATATGTTATTGTTTTTTTACGTATTTAAAAGCATACAATAAACCAATGTCTACTTAAACGTTTACATAAAAAAACATTGACTGTCATGTCAGCTTAAATCTGACACTAGCACACAGTTTTTCATGCAGTTTTAGCTTTATACGGGACCGTTTTCAGACTGCACAGAAAACTGTGTAGTAAACTGTCCCATATATAGCGGGCTTTACAGTATTATAATAAATATTTTTCTTATCATTTGTCCTATACAGAAGCACCCCGAGAAGGGCCCAACCTTCCCAACCGAAGCCGGAGGACCAGATTCAGTACATGATAGTGGAAAAAAATTCAAAAAAGTCAAAACCACAAGTAGATGCAAAGTTCTTTTCTCAGTTAAAAAAACTTTTGGGTATAATGATCCCTTGTTTTTGGTCTAAGGAAAATGGCTTTCTATTACTTGTGGCAGCATCGTTGGTTGCTAGAACTATTTGTGATATCTGGATGATACAGAATGGCACCCTTATTGAAAGGTAATAATTAAATACACATTTCTTCTTTTACCGATAGGTTTCGGAGTTACCAATACTTCTTTAGAACTTTATACAAATTTAACTAACTAACTAACTAACCATCACGCCATTTCCCCGTAGGGGTAGGCAGAGAGGATAGAACGCCATACCACTCTGTCCTGACATACTTCCTTTGCTTCCTCTACATTCATACATCTTCTCATGCACATACGCCGATCATTCCGACTTTTCACATGTCCACCTTCAAGTACTTGTCGTACTTGGTCATGCCGTATCTTTTTTCGGCCTTCCTCGGCTTCTACATCCAGGTAGACTTGCATTTAAACTTCTTTTAGCCGTTCTTTCCTCACTCATTGCTCCACATGACCAAACCATCGTAAAAGCACCTTCTTAATTTTGTCGATAATGCTTATCTCAGCCTTGCACTCTGCTCTAATTTCGACATTTGTACACCTATCTATCATACATAGTCTTACCACACATTCGCCTGAGAGATTGCATTTCAACAGCATTCAATCTATTTTCATCCTTCTTTTTCCAACACTAAGTTCTTATTTGCCACTATCGATTTCAAGGCACCATTAACTCTGTTTCTTATCCACATTTCCGTCTTTTGTAAACATACTTCCCAAATATACAAATTCTTCAACCTGCTTCAATCTGTCTCCATTTACTATAATATTACAAATATAAATTTAATAAAAAATAAAATTAAGAAATGTGTCACGACAGCGACTGGATTCTGTGAAATGTTAAGTGGTTTATTAGGTAAGAGGAAAGGAGTGAAGCAAGTGAATTTTATAATAATTCAATACATAAAATTTTGTCACACTGATGTTAAATTTTATGTAAACTTACCATGCTTAGGTATGTACATTGTAATATATATATATAAACATATATATAGGTGCATGATGGTCCATAGTCTATATTAACATTAAATGCTAATTCCTAAATCTAATATAAACTTTATACTCATTCAAAGTTCTTAAAATTATGTCAAATATAAAGAAATAAAACAAAAATTAGAATCTAATTCAGAACCCCGCAGTGTGCGTCCAGCGCCTTACCACCACACCACGAAGGCCACCAAATTTTATTTATCTTGTGTTTTCTGTTATATTCAAAATAATTTATTTTTTTTACTTGGTATCTTTATAAAAGGTATAGAGAGAGATACATCGACTTGAATGAAAAAACTATGTGATAATAAAAAAATATCTGTTATTTCTGATGATTTTCTTTCATGTATTTTGTAAATATTAATTATTAATTTTTTTATTATTTTAGTTTTCCTTGATCTTAACATTTATATTATGTATTTCACTCAATTTTTTAAATATATTACTTTACTAGTACTTAGCATTTGTTAATTTAAATTAAAACGCTGATTTATTAAAATAATTTCTGTACATAATCAATTTGTGTGTACATATATTTAATGTTAAATATAGAATGTTAAAAAAACTTAACATAAAGCTTTTACAGGACCTAATATCGATGCTTATGAGCACAGATGTCATGTCAAATTTATACCTAAAAGTGAGTTATTATGCGCACGTAACTTACTATAGTGTCTAAAGAATGTTCTGTCCAAATATTATACATCTACATAAAGCCAATTGCAAGATATTTAAAAAGACAGACCTATAAAATGGTCCATTTTTCTAGGACTTGGGAACTTTTAATAACTGTTTTCTCAAAACTATATTAACCCTTTGACTGCTGAATATATTGAGCCCGGGCGCTTCGCCAGTGCTGAATTAATTTCAGAATTCCTTTTTTTGATCAAAAAAATCTTTCCTTTATTTACGGTGCTCAATTTTTTTTTCATAGATGTCTGATAGCACCACCAAAACTAGGAAAAACTATGTTTTACACTTTATCACTCTCAATTGAAAAAAAAAAAAAAAACCTTTTTTTTTCGAAGCCTCCATACTACGCAAATAATTTTATAATCCGTTCACTTGAGACCCCGAGCGAACGGCTAAGTGCTCTTAACCGTCCTTATTAAGAATTTAATGTTAGGCGGCCTCCGTAGCGTAATGGCTAAGACGCTGGACTCACGATACGGAGGTTCCGGGTTCGATTCCCGGTGAGAACTCAAAAAATCAAAAGTGATTTTCCTCAAGCCTGGGTGTTTGTGACGTTGTTTCCCTCTGTAATTGGGCCTCCTGGCCTGTTGAGGTGGTTAAAATAAATTAAATAAAATAAAATTTAAGTTTTTTCTAAAGTTTTAATATTTTTACTCGCCATTAAGTGTATATTTAAAACATAATGTAATATTATGTTACTGTAATAACATTTTTTCATTTCAGTGCAATTATTGACATGAACAAACCACTATTTAATAAACTACTCCTGAGAGATATTTCTTCGCTATGCCGATAGTAAGTATACTTTCAGATTGGTGTATTTATTTTAACAAATTTCCTGTATTAGTTTTATTTGAAAAACTTTATTACAGGTTTTATTTAAAACATGGGTATTATGTGCATTCAACCTTTTCTTGCGATAGTTTTATGTCTCCTTCTCAAGTGAAACAGGAATACTATCGGCTTATTAAAAGTTGATAGTCTGCGCTTTAATTAAAATAGGATCTACATATATTAATGTACCCATCCTGAACTATTCTTTAAACTGTCAGCAAAATGCATGAGTCAATGCATAAATTACTTAATGCGGATAGATGTTCCTCACTTAATACAATTTTAAAGTTTACAATCTATGCCTACTCTTAAATTGCTCCCGGAATCATCTCTACACAAATTATATTGTCAATGGTCACTTGCCTCTTAGCATTTACTTTTTTTTCTATAATATGATGTATTAACTAAAAAATTTCACTCAAATTCTATTGAAATTCTACAGGTTTCCTTAGTAAACAACATTATGAAATGGAGCATAGGGGAATTGAAACTTCGTCTTAGAACAAATATGACTCATAATTTGTACAATCAGTACTTAAAGTAAGTTAAATTTTATCTATATTGGTTAAAATAAGTAATCTTGTGAAGTGTATGAATTCTGGTTAGCAGTTTCTACTTTGTCTTTTGAAAGAGCTTCATAAGCATGTTATTTCAATAAAAATCGACAGCCTTCAATGGAAAAACAAGTTAGCAATTAAACCGCACGTGTATATATTTAAGCGCACATATTTTTGATTGATTAAAATGCAATACTACATATTATATTATGTTGGTCAACTGATTTGGTAGGAACGGCGAGCACTGTGGCACCGTATACAAGCAAGCAAATTATATTGATTTTTGAAAAATTATTATCAACGTAGGTTATCTTTTTAGGTTAAATAATGAACTGATCATAGGGCCCATTAAAACATTATGTATTTGTAAAGTAATTTATGCATTTAACATTCCAACGTTCATTTGACTTAGTAAGTTAATCAAGCTTTTTATCTTGTTTTATCCTTTTTTCATATATTTTTTAATTTCAATATGTACATAATACAATAATGTCCTACTGAGTTGCCTACTACAAATCGTCAGTGTAATAAATACATGTTCAATAAAGCTTCTACTCTGTGTAATCATTCATTTTTCATAACTCTTAACCTTTTGTTAATCTCTTTCCCTTTATGTATACTTGCACCTATCCACAATGTTTTACCTTGATTTGAAGTTTAGTGTAAAAAAAAGTATTTTAAATATAAGAATATCTATATTTTATAAATTATTCATGAATAATTCAAACATAATAAGCATCTACATAAATGATAAACTGTTTTTTCAGCATTATGCGAATATCCAAACATGCGTTTTTATTTAGTCTAAAAATGTATTAGTCTTTTTTTTTCGAAATGTTTTAATAATAACAATAATCAATAATGTTGCTTTTTGTCCCTTGTTCTATTTCATTATTAATTTTTAAAGAAACTTTCCAATTCTACTGTGTAAATCTGAATGATAAGTTTAATTAGGTAACTCTTTCCTAGCCACATCATTATAAATATAAATACTATAGTGAATATTCTTATTATGATTCTTTTAATGTATGTATTTGCATTACAGGGGGTTTACATACTATAAAATGTCCAATTTAGACAACAGAATATCTAACGCTGATCAACTGCTCACCACAGATGTGGACAAGTTCTGTGAAACTGTTACCGACCTTTACAGCAATATTTCAAAACCAATTCTCGATATATTCCTCTACGTATACAGATTAACAGTTAGTCTGGGAGGAGCGGTAAGTTCAATTGGTTTTAAAACCAGAGTTGATTTTGTTTCCCTTGTGTTTATTATCCAAAAACTAATTTTACTACGAAATGTTTTTTATAGACTCCCAGTATGATGTTGGGTTATATGTTATTCTCAGGATTTTTACTAACTCATCTTAGAAAACCAACAGGTAATGTACCTTTTAAATTTTTTTGCCTTTGTTAATTTATAAGTACATACATACACTCATTTATTACTGCACTAAATGTTTTATGTATATTTTGTATTATTTTTATTATTATTAAACTAGTAAATTACTATTATCAATTTGATTTATTAGACGATTCCAATAAATGATTTTGATATATTTAAATTGTAGTAAGAAAAAATGTTTTGTCAACTTCTTTATGTTAATGTATATTTTTATTGCAGCCCGTATGACTGTTACTGAACAGAAACTAGAAGGAGAGTTCAGGTATATTAATTCCAGGTTAATAACTAACTCTGAAGAAGTTGCATTTTATCAAGTAAGTACATACAGCCAATTTATTAAATAAATCTATATTTCTGTTGCAGCTTAATATGCAGTTAATTTGCACTTACCCTATCTACACATATATCTTCATTATTATTATTTGAAATTGTAATTACTGTGGAGAGCTTTCGATTCAGTCTTTGTTTTTAAATTTTCCCAATATCAGTACACGTTTTAACTTAGCAATAATACTTAATATTTCCTTATAAAACTGTATAAATTTTGTTGACTGTTACATAGAAATATTGGCGTACCATTTCTCAAGTATGTTATTTATGTATTTATAGGGAAATAACAGAGAAAAGCTTACATTAATGGCAAGTTTCAACAAATTAACAAATCATTTGAGGAAATTCTTGGAATTCAGAATATTTATGGGAGTGATTGACAATATCGTAGCTAAATGTGAGTAATTTCCTGTAACTAAAAATATGAATGACTTGTCATTGATCTCGCAGATATGTAGATTTTGTTATTTTTTAATAATGCTTTTTTTACAGATTTCGCGAGTGTTATTGGTTTTTACTCAGTCTCGGTTCCGTTCCTCGATCCTAATCACAAAATACTCACTGCCGATAAAAGTATTAGATTTACGGTGAGTAGTTCATACAAAAAGAACTAAAATAACGATCTTAATAGTATGTAAATGAACACATTGTCATTAGTCAATTATTTGTAGCTTTACTACACATACGGGCGCATGCTGGTGAAGTTGGCGGAAGCCATAGGAAGGCTGGTACTGGCGGGCCGAGAACTGACCAAACTAGCCGGTCTCACATCTCGGGTTACTGAACTGATGACTGTACTGAAGGATTTGAATAATGGCAGCTATGAACGAACGATGCTTGATGGATCCCCTCAGCTTACCAATGGAACAGGTGAGTCTATTTAGCCACATTTTTACTATTTTTTTTACCTACATGTTCTACGAAAATAAATCTTATAATATTTGCACATATATATATCAATATGTAAATCGTCAAAGCACATTAAAAATGGACTATGTGACTTGGAGCACATTCTGAGATAGTAGGTTTTAACTGTTTTTTTAAAGACATTAAACAGAAGAAAAAAACATCGATTTATAAAAAAAGTATAAAAAATAATTTTTCACTATAAATCAAAGAGTTTTTTCCTATTTAGTTTTTGTATTAATACAGTAATTAACAATCAGATCAGAATGAGCTCAAAATTACATGGCCCATCTAAATTTATTTTGTAAAAACTGTTATTTATACTTTTGTCTTGTACAACATGTTACCAGTCTGAAGATGCCCGTTACAGGGTGAAAGCGCTAACTGGTCAAAATAAATCAAAGTGGAAGTGTACCAAGTATTTTTTATTTAACTTTAATTAGTTATATATTAATAATTTATTCATGGAATTCCACCAAGTAATGTCAATAAAAAATATTAATCAAATCTATATTTTATGTTATTTTTCTTGAATGCTTTTTAAAACAATGAAAACAATTTTGTTTTTAGAGGATCCAATAATACCTCTTATTCCAAACTCGGGCAAAATCATTTTTGAAGACCATGTTATCAAATTCATTAAAGTTCCACTTGTGACCCCAAATGGTGACGTTCTAGTAAAGGATCTCAGTTTTGAAGTCAGGTATATAGTATTTTTTACTTAATCTTTATAATTCAAATTTATTGTGCAGAAAGATATGTTTATCCTTATATCATTTTTAGATCTGGAATGAATGTCCTAGTATGCGGACCAAACGGTTGTGGAAAATCAAGTCTTTTCCGCATTCTGGGGGAACTGTGGCCCATGTTTGGAGGAACTCTGATCAAACCCCCTCGTGGAAAGCTCTTCTACATACCGCAACGCCCCTATATGACTTTGGGAACATTACGTGACCAGGTAGTGATCATAATTATCTGTAACAATTTTTTTATCACTATCAGGTAAGGAGGCCCGATTGATGGTTAACCTAATTTCTAAACAAACTTTCTAAACACCCAGTCTTATAAAATTTCTATCATATTATTGTAATCCTAGAACCTAGAAACCCCATTTAAGAAGTTAGCTTCATTGGACACTACTACTTCACTGCTATAACCTATTTAATTTTGTATGTTTTATTTTTATTCCTTGCCTTTCTTTTTGAAAAAAGGACAGTTCTCTCATGTAGCTACTTATATTGTAAAAACATTATTTCCTTGTAAAACTAATATTACACAATAGAGTTAATTTTACTTTTGTGTTTTTAACAGAATGTTTCTTTTAGGTTATTTATCCACACACTCATCTGGAAATGACAAGACGAGGACGCACTGATGCGGAATTATTGAAATATTTAGATTTGGTCCAACTTTCTTATCTTCTCACGAGGGAAGGTGGATGGGATGCGATTGCCGATTGGCTGGACGTATTGTCTGGTGGAGAAAAGCAGAGAATCGCCGTAAGTTTGAATATTGACGTGTCAAAAGATTCAGCTGTTTTTTGTTAGTTGTACCATAAAATAAATAAAACATTAAAAGATGTATAAACACAAAGAGTACTGTGTTTTAATATGCTATGTTTCTTAATCGCCTATATCATGACAGCCAAAAATTACATGCTTTATCAAATAATACAAAAATTATATGCATAATCTGCTTTCAAATTTGTTTCTATATTTATTATTTTGACATCATAATGTATAATATAATAAATTATTTCAGATGGCTCGCCTCTTTTATCACGCTCCACAGTTTGCTATTTTAGATGAGTGCACCAGTGCTGTGTCAGTGGATGTAGAAGGATCCATGTATCAATACTGTAAAAAGGTAATTACTTTTTTACTCTATCCTTATAATCTGTTTTAAATATGGGTTATAAAACTTAATATTATAACTCCACATTTTTTTACTAATATAAAACATATTAGTTATTCCTCCAGAAACACATTTATTTACTACTTAATCTTTGGTTACTAAATAATTAAACTATCTCGTAGAACCATAATTTATCAGAACTCAATAAAAAATTTCCCATCCCAAGATTTTAGGCAGTATTTATTTGTCATAAGAATATTTGGCAATGCGTTTGTTAGTTATTTTCCACCAATATAAATGCGTTTGTTAGTTATTATCCACCAATATAAGTCCCAAGCCTAAGTAATAAAACAATTTTTTTTTGCCAAAATTCTTTTTTATTCATCAAAATTGTCTCATTTAGCGTGGATATAATAGCCAATGCTTTTCTAACTTTTCGATGCCGCCCTTGTAAAACGATTTATATATTTATTAATTTTTTTTAAATAAAAAGAAACATTTGAGTTCTTATTATATACTCAAATATTTCAATTTAGAGGCTGCTTTCAAATTGTCGGATATAACTGTGCCAGAAAGCAGGAAACAAGTTGTGGTTGAGTGGGATTTGTCTTCTAAATATACTTCAGTTTCGGCGATAACTTCCTCATTCGAGCTAAATCTCTTAAAAAAATAATTTCCAATTTGTCAAAATTGTCCTTGTGTACAACTTACTGTAACATATTTTGCTAACATTATAATTTAATGTGCTTACAGGCGGGAATATCACTATTCACAGTATCGCACAGGAAGTCACTATGGACTCATCACGATTATTACCTAAAGATGGATGGAAGGGGTGAATTTAAATTTGGGTTAATTTCAGAAGATACAGATGAATTTGGCTCATAAATCATATTAATCAATTTGGTATACATTCCTGTATTATGGATACATTTTACGCTTGAAAATATATATTCTTTTTCAATAAAAATGTATTCATTTATTTCACAATTACTCAGTTTTCTTTAATTTTCCGACAAATATTTGTTTCAATTTAAAGTTTCTTTATCGACTCCAAGCTGTCTAATGCACTTTTTCAAAATGTATGAACTATTGTTGTCTTTTTAAAAGGTTAGCTAACAATGTTACACTTCTAAAGCAGTAAAAGTAATAAAATTAGATCTTACGTTATTAATTATATTGTTTTAAAAACACATCTGTATATTTTAATTTAGGTATGTTTTCAAATAAATACCACATATTAATATGTAAATAATTTTATTGGGCTGTTTATATAGTTTGCATGTGATTTAGGCTAATGCTGTTGAGGATTACATAATAATTTTTTTTTTATACATAAATATATAAATTTTCAGTTGAGCAGTTGCCTCGCTAGAATTAATTATGTACAATTAAGCTTACTATATGTCTGTGAATTCTGATGTAATTACAAATTTGTATAAGTATTTTTTTTAAGATAATCAAAATTCATGATATTCTTCTCTTACCAGAATTTATCTATCTAGGAATTGATGAGAAAATATAGTTTGATGTAGGGTGATACATGCACAAATAATTTGTTAAGGATTTTGATACAAACGTCAATTATTATGTGAATTCACTATGATAACTATTTGTTACATTGTACAAAAAATGGTAGCATAAAAAAGCTTTAATTTTTTAACTATTTTACTGTGGCTGCAGGGTCTATGTTGGACGCCATTTTGAACTTCAAAGATTCGGAGTTTATTAAGAAGAACTAAATCATTACCTTTATTTTTTTGTAATTAACTCACCATCAATTAGTAGTCGGTGTCAGTACAGAATAAATGGAGGAGTCAGAAACCATATCTTGCGCAATCTACGCATAGCAAAATTTGCTTTCTATGGCTGCAGTCGTTAAAAACACATTGAATATCAAGTCACATAGTCTCATAGCCAGCCAGTGTGCAGCAAGACTTCTTGTCCCTATTACGTTCAGTGTAATGTAATATTCATGGGGAGGCTGAGCAGGAAAATTTGTCTGTAGCAATGCGTACGCATAACGCGACGTAAAATGAGCTGCACAAGAAACACCTAGTGTGTTTTGAGCCTAAGCTTTTAATTATTATGTAAAAAGTTTAGAATAATGAGCCTGTGATCAAAGAAACAAAGGAAAATCTAATTTTCTTTTCAGTGTTGTAGTTGATTTGCTCTTTTTCTCAAAAAATTATTGCTTTGACTTTCTATTACTTTAGTTACCTACTGAAATTGTGATAAGTAGAGTAAATTGTGATAAATTTACCAGAAGATAAAGCTACAAAAGGCAGATAAACCGGTAGCATTCTGCTCAAGAGAAATATAATAGCTTTTATTGCTGTCAGCTAAGATTATGAAATATATTGTTTTATTTGGGGCTGTAATATAAATGTTTATGTTATTTATAATTGATTTAACTTCATTTTGAATTATTACTACATTAAGTTTACCTGCTGTTGCTGAACTGGTTTTTATTCAATAAAAACTTACTACTTCTACTTATTACTACCTATGTCAATTTAATACAGTAAATTTGTGTTTAAACAGTAAGTTATAACAATCTGTTTTGGTAATAAATGATTATTTTGTAATGGTGCTATTGTTACATGCTATTTGTTTGTTGGTTATGGTGTTAATGTTTCTATCTATATTAAAAAAGACAAAATATTTTAGTGCTAAATAACCAGGCACATAACCTGAATAAAAATATGTAAATAAATTATTAATATTTGTGTAAGCCATTTAGAAGGTTTGGGTCTGTCTTAAGTTTTATTATGTAAATAGTGAAATAAATATTTTTATATTTACTATGTATTGTGTTTTTACTTCGATTTAATTTTAATACTCATTTACCTAAAATTCCTTGACATTTGACTAATAAACTGGAAAGCAAGGACAAACATAAGGAAATTACTAATATAGTGTTTATGTCGCTTGGTAACTTTTTTCCTATCCACCGTCGATTTGTATCTTTTCAACAGCAGTCCAATGATGTGATGCCTAGAACAGTTAATAATAACAATCAGCCAACTTATACAGTGCTGTTTTTTGTGGAAAATCACCTCAAGGGCGCTTTACAATTAAAAATACTGTTAAACCTAAGCTCCTTGCATTAAACTATATTTGATTTTATATATCGACAGAGATGAAGTGGAAAATTTTCAAGTTCGGGAATATGAATATTCAAGCGTTTACAGGCTTGTTTACGCTTGAATATCCATATTCCCGAATTTGAAAAAAATCCACTTCATCTCTGTAGAGATATAAAAAATCAAATATATACCTACTTACTCCTGTCATGGGATAAATCCAGATTTGTATACAAGTATTTGAACACACTCAAAATGTTGGAATATTAAACTATATTACCTGTAACTACATTCTGGGAATTTACATGCGAGTTTTGAAAAAGTTGACTAGGGCTTTTAAAAGTGTGTAGGCAATCGATTCCAGGCAGAGGGGCCAGCCACTGCAAAAGCAGTGTTGCCAAACTTGGTGTTTGGACTTTGCCGGGGTTCACAACGTCTTCCTCAGTCAGGAGCAAAGGAAAGCATAACAGGTTAGGGTGATTGTTTTAAAAGGGTTTAAAAACCTCTTTGGGAGATTCATTTATATCTCAACAGAGATGAAGAAGTCTTTTCCAAACAAGGAAATATAGATATTCAAGCATTTACGAGCAACATTTACATTTATTTATTGATTCGAACCACATTTATGTTTACAAATCAGCTGGTGTGAATATTCACTAATAAATGGAATGGGGAATATTATAATAATACGTAAAGTGACCACTTAACGCAGTCAATAACAGGTCATAAGTCCTGTAAACGCTTGAGTATCCATATTCATGAGCTTGAAAAAGTGTCTTTATCTCTGTTGAGATATAAAAAATTGTGAACTCCCATCATGGGTAAATTCCAAATTTGTGTGCATGTATTCAGATATGCCTATTCAAAATGTTCTGTTTAGGAGCGATTGAGAATCCATGTTTGTTAATGATTTGTTTGGACAAAATTTTTTTTCAAATAAAAGTTTACTGTTAAGAAATGCACCTTTTCAAGAAAGGGGTTTTTTTTATATATTTTTTTTAAATTTCATATATTACAATTTTTTTCTTTTTCTTAATGAAATGCATATTTCTTTAAAAAATGTACACCTAGACATAAAATTATTACTGAACTGAAACAACTTCAAATATTAAAAACGCTGTCTTGCAACACTTGCATGCAGATGGTAAGGTTGTGAAATTTAAAATAAATACTAGATTTGCATTTTTTATCAAATAAATTTTACAAAAATTATGACAAAAATACAGTTAATTATTAGTAAACTTTAAATAAGTACACCAATAAAAAATTTCATGCTACTTGTTTTGCTTTACCACGTATTAAGTTTTCCGAAAACAATAAAATATAGCAGTTTTACTTGTTTTACAGTTTTACTACTATAGTTAATTTTTTATTCATAATAATTTATATATTTTGTAAAATCAAATAAAAGCGCTAGTCACAAAACACAGTTAGTTTTAATGGTGTTGCAATATACGATTCTGTCATATGTTTTATAATCACGAATGCCTGTCGCCTACTTTTTACTTAGAAGAATGCAGCAAAGAAAAATGGTAATTTACGCATACTTACACTACGTTTAAATTAAAATTTGAGTTTTATAAAAAAAAATTTTTTTTTAAATAGTTTAATAACGATTTATTACGAAAAAGCAATGACGTATTTTTTTGCATTGGTCATACCGGTGGCCACATCAAGACTGGGCCTGGCGTAGAGTGACCCTGTTTTCCTGTTACTAATTAACAATATCATCCGTAAAAGGTTTTTTGCTACGCAATAGGACCCTGGAAAGTGTTTGTTAATGGTCTACAAGCTAAATATTTTATCATGGAGAAGCCTACATCGAGTGAATCCCTTGGGTGTGGCTCAAGCCAATCTTCGGAAATAACACTAAACATACAAACAACTACTGGAGGAAACTTCTCTATAACTGTGGAAAATAATTATACAGTCGATCAGCTCAAGAAAAATCATTTCTAAGAAGCTCAAAGTTCCAAAGGACCGCATTTGCCTGCTTCATCGAGAAAGGTGACGTTATTATGTACTTGTCGTTTTCGATTACGTTTCAATTACCTATAATGATTTATTAGGCTATATTTCATTGTCTGTTGTACGCTTTCGGAAGTCTGATATCCAAATAGTTTCTAATGTTGCGTTTATTTGTGTTTAGGCAATTAAGGGATGGACTACTGAAAGATAACGGCCTTATGGACGGCTCTAGGGTTATCTTACTCCCCAGCGTGGAAACGGGATTACTGGTAAGTGTTATACCATATGATAACTTAATGACTCACTTTTTCGATTATCATCCGGTATAATTTTTTAGAAATTTTACCTGTATTGCTATTTTAATTGTGCAATCACACTTTTAGGTAGGTAGGTATATTGTATTTGTTCTGACTTTATCCTCTAGCATCTCTTGTAATTTTTTAGATTCGTACTTGGTGTTGGTATTCTAAAATACTGTTATATTTTTATTCAGAGGTATAACAGCTTAATTCCATACCTACTAAGATTTTTTCAATACACAATTTACCTACAGTGGGGGTAGGAGTTGTAAACCTTTCAGATAAATTTATTTGGAATTCTGAATACCTTTGATTATCATATGTTTTGTGTTAAAGTTCTAAGTCAGGCCTATTTAGCAAAAGAATGAGTTTCTATTTCTATGCATTTGTTCAACAGACACAACGTCCGGAAAGTTCAGTAATGCAAGCATTGGAATCCTTAAATGATTCCCAAGTAAATGACTTTTTGAGCGGAAAGTCACCTCTGAATTTAACAATGCGTTTGGGAGATCACATGATGCTCATTCAACTCCAACTGTCTACTCTGAACCCGATAACCAACACCTTGGCCGGGCTGAGCGGCATGCGCAGCGCGACATCCAGCAGCCAGCGCACATTCCTGAGCCCCCTGCGCCCTTCCAGCAAGGAGTCGCCCACGGCCACTATACGGAAGACGACTCGGCGCTGCACCCCAAAAGCCCCTCCAGCGCACCTGTCGATACAGAAATGCCAGATCCACCTACTACTGCCAGTACCAGCAAGATGGAAGACACAATAACCGATCCTTCTAACAATCCTACCACTGAAAAAGAGTCATCTACTTCTAATCATTGTGAAAATAAGACGGATTCACCTAGCCCCGTAAAGAACGCGGATGACCTAAAATCTTTTTTGAGAAAACAAGACATCGAGACTCTACAAAACGCATTTGAAATTTTTAAATCTTTAGCTGAAATGCAGGAGGATATGGATAAAGATTCTGATGATTCCATAAATGATTCTAATGACCAATCGCAAAATACTTCTGCATCTAAATATTCTTTCGGAACCGAGAACAATGCTGTAGATTCCCCAAATTCCTCGAGCGCAGATAACAGTTTTGAAGAGCAATCTCCCATCAAATCACTCTCTAATTTAGTTTCGAGTCCTCTGAAGACAGCTCTCCAGTCCAATTACTCTCCCGTGTCCGCCCCTCTACCTGAATCCGAAGGTTGTATAGAGATGGAAGATAAACCTCCTCCTAATATCGTACCCCCTAAATTTGTCCCATTACCAAGTTCCTTGAAGAACAACTTAATCGAGAGTTTAGTAGAAGTTAATCCTGATCTAAACAAAGCTGCCACAATGAACCCGGTGATTACAGATCCTATTGCGGCTAACTTAACATCTTGTCTTTGCTCAAAGCTGAATCCAGATTACAACTGCTCCACCAACTGCCATTCTACAGGACACGCTATTACTAAACAAGACAATCCCCACAAAATGATGATGGAAACTGATGCTATCCATGATGATTTCTCCCTGGATAGGGACGCTCCTTCTAAATCTCCTTCTAATAGTTTGAATCTAAATGAATTGTTATCGGATAATTCCGAAAGTAGCCCAAATACGCTTAGTCAAACGCCTGAAAAAGAAACTGAAGGTGTTCCAACTTCCATCACACATGAAGTTTCAGGAACATCCAAGAACAAAAGACTTCAATACCTCTTACACAAAACTTCTAAGAATAGTAGTATTAATAAACAAAAAGCCTTCATGCAATCTTTAGTAAGCAAACATCTCAAGAAAAAGATGCAGCAAAATCCGAATACATCTGGTAATATTAGTTCAAAATTAACGCAGCCTTCAACATCAAAACAGAACGATTTCTCGCATTCTGGATACTTGAGCAATCACTTTGAAAACCTAAGTGAACCCTCTACATCACACTGCTCGAAGGAAACTTCAGTATTTCGCGTGCCATCTGCTCCTGTCCCTAAGAAAGTTGAGAAGCCACCACTTCTGTCTGCCTCAGCATCTGATACCAAAGCGTTGATTGAGGCATCCAAGAATCTCACCCAAACTCTCAAAAAATTATCCAAGGAAGTTCTTACAAGTAAAGTAGACTTGACTAACGAGGAAAATGCAAGGGCCAAAATGGGCCAAGGAGCAGTAATTGAGTCTATGAAACATCATGGTAAAGGGATTTACTCGGGAACATTTTCTGGCACATTAAATCCTGCGCTTCAAGATAGGTAAGCCTTTCTAACTGTTTTTTCCACTTAGAATAGTCAAATAATTGATTAGTAAATTTTTTCAATAAAATGAAATGTAATCGCATTTTACAGAACCCAATTGAAAACATTTCAATGACTTATCCAATCCATGGCCTTTTGCATTATCTTCCATATTAAAGTTAAAATTTGATCCAAATTACGTATCATTCCTCGAAAACATAATAAAAATATGCCATGCATTCAAAAATATTATTTGTTGATATTATGTAGATTTCCTTGTTGAACGGTGACTTTGTTATTAAGATGGGCCTACACACGTCATGTTACAGTGTTATTTAAATAATGCTTAGTGCTGATCCCACAATTTAGATTGAGAATAATTGATATTAGCTTTAAAAATAGCAATTGGTAGCCTGTATATTTTTTTATGTAAATGTTTCAAAAACCTCAAATCGTTACTTGAAATCGAGATAATTTTGTGCCTAAACCTTCTCTCTTGTTCTCACTTAATGGTGTATAGAGAACACTGCATTACTTTGAAATAAATGGTCACAATTTTTATTTCTTACTACTTTTGTTTATTGAAAGAATTAGATTAATATAATATCACGTGCTGATAACTTCTCTCCATTAAAAATACAGTATAATACAACTAAAATTTATTTGTGTATTAAAACATTATTAAGAAAAAGAAAATCAAATAATTATATCACATGACTATGTGTTACTTTTGTGCCTATATTCTCCAACTGTAATTTTAGATTTGGACGACCGAAACGTGATATTTCCACCATAATACACATTTTGAATGATTTACTCTGTGCCACACCTCCACAATATCGTCGCGGAGCCCGGATTACATTTGAGCCGACACACGCTTCCACATCTGATTCTTCAGCACGCACCAAACAGGTAAGTTTCAGTTAATGATGCAACATACATAGTCCCATTTAATTATTCAACTCTCCGAGGAGCCATTTTTATTTTGGGGGTATTTAAATTGTCAATTTCTGTTAAAGTCGAAGTGGTCAGAATTCAGATTGGACTCAGTTATTACTCTACCACAGATCAATTTGTAAATTAAATTATTTATAGCACAAGTATTTTGACTTGTCCAAAGTAGCCACACACTCAAAATATTCAGGTGTATTGTAATTTGATTTTTGGATATTGAAGTATATTCTGCTTTAGATCAGTGATTCCCAAAGTGGTTTATATCGACCCCCAGGGGTCCATGACAACCTACAAGGGGTCTACGTCAGCGGAAAAAAAAATCTGGGGTCAATGAAATGAAAATAGGGGTCCATGATAGTGAATCTCAGCATACACTGATAGTACCTATTTACTTACATTATACTATCTTATAATATAAAGACATACATTATTTATAAAAGTACCTATGAAGTAAAAAAAATATTATACATGTTTATAAAATTTTGTAAGTTGTAGGATGTAGGGACTAATACTAAACTTGACTACAGTTAGAAATTTACAAAAAATAAATGTCAGGTAAGTAGGGGGGGGTCTACCAAAAACCGAAAAATATGGCAAGGGGTCTACGACACAAAAAAGTTTGGGAACCTCTGCTTTAGATCAACATAATGTTTGTACACATTACGACATAATTTTTTTTTTCAAATCAGTTAAATGTTGAATATTGACATTTATTTTAAGAACAACAAAAATGAGTGTTGTAATGATTATAGCGAGAGAGTCGCCACCAAAGGCATTCCGGAGGAAGGGAGTGCACGGGGGGGGAGTCCGAGCTGCTCCAGCAGCTGCAGCAAGTGCAGCGGTGCGTGCCCGTACGGGGAGTGCGACGGGCACTACTCCGCACCGCCCGCCTCTCGCTGCGGCTGCGCGCCGCGCCTGCCCGGCGCCGCGGCCCCCAGGAAGTGCCGCGCCTGCTCCCACAAGGACAAGCCCAGCGACTGTGAGCGCTGCCACTCGGCCAGCGCCCTGGCTCTCGACAACTCCAAGACCAAGTGCAAGTTGGACAACCTGCGGATGATAATGCGCCAGAAGAAACAGCGCCGGGAGATGAGGAAGATGAAAGCGGCGCCGTACTCCGCGGGCGGGGGAGCCAGTGTCCCTGCCGAAGCTGCTCCTCTGATTGCTGAAGAAATAGAAACCCTAGCGTAGCCACTTTCCGCTCCTCGGAGTTTGTATCGGCTTTCGGAAATTCCCGATAGTTCATAATATGTTTACCTTATTGTTACAAAACATTTTCTAGAAATTATTTTAGTAAATATTAAATATCTGTAAATTCAATTCGCAATGTCTTATCCTGTCTTTGATATACATATAATATGTAAATTGAATGTATAACTTTGGACATTATGAATTTACGTCACATCCGTAAACATATTCTTGTTGCTGTAATATTGTTGTGGGTTTTCATTTTATTTACCTCACTTACGGACTGTATTCTAGTCAATTGCCTAATGCTAAACATTATTCGCAATTATTCTAATACATAATAAGCTCTTTGTGGGACTCATCAAAGTGATTGCAAAGCTCAAATTCCAAATTGTTTCCACCGTTATATGGATAGGAAGATATCTCGACTGTTAACGTGTTGTATTTATGAATTTCAGTTTTTATGAGATTAATTTTATGGGTATTGTACATATCGTGAAAGCCTTTGTTTATCGTCAGTTTATTACTTTTTAGCTCTTATATTTTACATTCATAAATATATTTTTGCTGGAATCCCAGTTTTACACATTTTTAATATTATGTGCATTTTATAGAGAAAATATTACATTGAGTAAATTATGTATTATCGCATAATAATTTATTGTATAACTTGCAGTAAAGTTAATTTGGTGTTACATTTACCAATGAATGTTTATCTTATCAATTTTAATTCAAATTTTCTTTTTTTAAATTTTTATATTACATGCTACTGATTGTATTATTCAGAATCATCCAGA
This sequence comes from Micrasema minimum, assembly GCA_022494985.1. NCBI lineage: Eukaryota > Metazoa > Arthropoda > Insecta > Trichoptera > Brachycentridae > Micrasema > Micrasema minimum. The sequence continues at coordinate 62,363 of JAGVSP010001108.1, forward strand.
AATACATCGTGGAATAATATTAATGAAATACTGCATAAATACATCATGCATAAGCATAATACATCATGTTCTTGTAATATTGTATTCCAAAAATATTTTATTTGATTGCATTACATGAAAAAATTTATGTATTTAAATTCACATTAACTGTTTCTATAACATTCCTAACTTTATAAAATCTGTCGAGCAAATAATTTACAGTAAATTAATAAAAGCATGTGTTCGTAAAAAAGGGATGGTCTGATCAATTTACCAGGATAGTTAACCCCGAGAGAGGACATTTTCAATGCTATATGGTCAACTGCAATAGTCAACCGGGAAGTTGATAAATACATATCGATAGAAATGTTTCCATGGCAAAGGTACTAGAGAAAAAGTTTTCCAAAATCTGTTAATTAAACTGATGTTTTTGTTATTTGATGATATGTTTATTACGTTCTGTTACACCACTTTTCTTATGTTTTAAAATGTATTTGTTTTATCTCTCACTTTTTCTATTGTTACGTTATGTCTGGTGATCAAACAACTTTTTTAAAATCTTGTTCTTAAACATATTCTAAAATACCACGAGTATTAACCAATTTATGCATGTAATTAAGATTAGAAATAAACTTCAATGTAGATGCTGTAAAATTTGGCTACATAACAACAAATTGCTTATTTACCTAAATCTATAGGAATATTATCCTCTTTTGTTTTACATTGTATTTCTCCTCACTCACCTTGTACCCCTTCGTCGTAAATAATTCTTCTTTCAAATCTTGTATCGGAATAATTTGTAAATACCTGAAACATTATATGGGAGCAGCAGTAAAGTAATTTCCTTTTGCTACTGTTGTATTGTATGTATTGTGATTTTGTATTTTAGAGCTTATGTAACTAAATTGTATTTTGCCTTTTGTGTTATATATTTACACTTGAGCAATATCTCAGTGAAAAAGTTTTTATGCCGGACTGAATGGATAATGGACTAAAATATATGAATTTAGATTTAAATGCAGCAATATATCTTATTGGGAATGTATTATTGTAAATCCTAAGTTATTATGTATTCTTGTAGAAAAACACCATAAAATTTTAATTGTATAATAAAAAATTTGAAACACAACATTTGATTTACATAAATAAGTTAGAAACATTATTCCGAGATCACATTTAAATAAGGAAATATACATGGGACCAATTTGAATATTGTTTTATTATACATAAAGTTGGCATTGGATTCTCAGCCCATGAGGTGAACTAAATATTTTTACCATCAGCAATTTTATCAAATTAATAAACTGTTTAATGTTTTAGAATAAAGCATCGTAAAAAATGTTTATTTATATTTTGCTAAAGAAAATTGTGTAGTATTGAAATATTTATTAATGTTTTATTAAAAAGAAAATACCATATTCTTATAAAACATAAATAAATATTTTATTTTAAACAAAAAAACAGTTGTTTGTGCCACTTGTATAATGCTCTGCTAGATCTTTGCCTTGTGCGGACATTATATCACAACCATCTACATTGCGTTTAATTTTACAAATGTAATCATCCAATAAGAATGTTAGCATCGAAATCAATAAAAGAAAAAAAAGCTTTTCTATTAATTTATTAAAATAGCTGGGTTTCCCTAATAATTCTTAAGAGAATTATTCCAATAAATTATAATATTGTACGTAAGGATATGAGGGTAATAAAAAATATATTAACATTTCATAATGCAGAAATGTCTGCTATAAAATCAATGAAAAAAAAAGTTAGTATAAAACCAAACATTGTCACAATGAATTCTTAATGCTGACGATATTATTGTAAGACGCTGTGTTCCGTTAGGATCACGTTATTGTCGTTTCTCCAAGCAAGCAAAGTCCTAGATTTTCTCCCTGGAATTTAGCACTAGATCATTGATTTTTTCGCATGTTTTAGATATCGACCAGAAGCGTGTTTGTATTGTCTTTCAAAATTTGTCTCCTTCAGCAAAAAAAAAATCAAAGATATTAAAAAATGATGCACTTGTCTTATTTTTATCTAAAAGGTGTGAAAAAAATATCTCTCTAGTGCTACATTCCAGGGAAAAAAATCAAGAACTATATAGAAACAACTGCGGTCACGTGACAGCGCATCCTCTTAAGAGTTAAGCATCTCTATCAGATTACTTCCTGCTACTAACCATATTGCTGTTTTAAACCAATTTCAAACGAGTGATTCAAAGTATTTCCCTCTCTCTTTTGTATGAAATTAGAATGAGACAAAATATTTGAGACGAGTCAGTGGACTGGATGTCCATGTACATCCGATTGCAGGATACCTTATAGTAGCTTCAATAAAATGGATTTATTTGTATTGAAATATTTATTATTACTTTCTTTGAATTTTGAATATGCATTTTGATTTGGGAGGTCATTGATCGAATATTCTCATTGCATATCTGCCGCCGATTTTCCCCCAATCCTTGCGTTGAACATCTTTTCAAATTGCAGTATGCGATATGGCTAACTTCATTCGGTACTTTGGGACAGAATTTGCATGGCGTCAAAGCAAAAGTAATAAATGATGTTCGCGATATCGCACGTCCGGAACTTTAAAAGTTGAGTCTGTGCTCCCTGTGGGGAACATATTATGGATTCCACACACTGCCTCCATGCCTATCGATCGGCACCCAGTTTTACTATTTAGTTTCCACATTTTTTTAAAATAAAAGTTTTTTTTTTTTAAGAATTTTATTTTTCATTTCTCTTAACAAAACATTTAAAACTATATTAGCGATTCAGAACGTATACTTATAGCTAACATTTATAGGGAAAGTATATATTTTAATTTACCTTCTAGATGTCGATGGTTTATATCCACATTGGACAAATTAAATGCAGTCCTTTCAATAAATAATGACACTGATTTATAGTACAGGAAAAAACAATATTGATGTAGGTATAAAAATTACTAGTATTTATTAGAAATAAATATGCATTTGAAAACAAGATGATTCTTGAACTTTGCCACAGTCATAAATATATTACGAGGAATCACATAGAGAAATTACATTCACACATCTCAGTTCTGTCCAAAGAATGTTCCTAAACCCGCACTCTTCACCTTGAGAAAGTTCAACAGTCGCTCCGGTAACTTGGGAACAACACCTTCACTAATAACATCAACTGTATTGTTCCCCATATTGGGAAGTACAGTACGATATTGCAGACGGACTTAGAACAGGAGCGTGCTCATGCCTCCCATTTCCGACTGCTCTTTGACGAAGATCTCAAAGTACTGGTAAATGATGGTGACGGCGAGCAGAATACCCGTTCCTGAGCCGATGGCTCCCAGGAAGTCAGCCAGCACCGACAGGGCGCCGATGCACAGCCCTCCGAAGGCGCGGCTGTGGGGATGTATCTGTTCAGCTCGTGGATCATGGAGTTGTCTCGGTGGCCCCTCATCACCATCTGCTGCTCTTTCAACTGCTTAGCGACCTGGAAAATACAACATATTTACATGCAACTCATTTTTATTTCATCAGATAGATTTAAACTCTTCACGCATGAATAACTCGACCAAAAAAAAATTTTATTCATGAGGAATCAATTTATTTTATAACAGTATTCGAATTGCAAAAAAAAACATATTTTTAATATTTTTGTTTGAACTTGTGGTATCATATTATGATTTAACCACTAGACTTGACAATTTCGCCCGAGTGTGACCCGGGAGAATCTCATTCGGGTGGATCTTCTTTTGACTTGCTGTTTGCTCAAATTAACTTCTGTATTCTGGCAAGTGTCTACGTGAATATTTTAATGAATTAGAGAAAAAGTTTCAGAGTGGATAGTGACAACAGAAACTTACAACTTATGGAAAATCAGCACACATAACAAAAAAATAGTACTTACATCCTTAGCAGAAGAACCGGACACATCGATCCAGGTCTTGGAGAAGAAGGCACACGAGCCCAGCATGAAAATGATGTACAGCACCGCGTGGACAGGGTCCTGGGCGATGTGGCCCAGCGACTCGGGCGGGCTGAAGTAGTAGCACAGCCCCCCCACGGGGTAGGCCCGGGCGGGACCGCCGCCACCCACGTCGGCCCACACTCCTAACAGGTTCACCAGGAAGTTGCCTCCAAACTTAACAGCCAACATCTATAGAAACCAATGCCTAGCATAAATATGGGAGTGCAAGGTACAGCCCTGGGTACTTCTACTACTATTCGTTTATCTGATCAAAATAGTGAGAAAAAGAGATGATGCAAGTATGGTTTTGGGGTTTGACTGTACTTTCTCATATCAATTATTCTTTTTTATGGCTTAGTTGAAAAACATATCAAGTTCAGTAGGGTTGCGTTTAAAAATATATATATATAAACATATCTAAGGTTAGGTTATTTGGCAGGATTTAAAAAATCCTAATATGTCTAAAATTCATAAGATCAATAATGTTTAAAATATTTACCTGCGATATGACATAAAGATTAGAAACAAGCGCACTCTGAAGGATGATGGGAATATTTGAAGTGTAAAATAGTTTGATCGGGTACGAAGAGTATTGTCCTCTGTAGCGAGCTGATTTGATTGGTAGGTCTACCCTGAATCCCTAAAACAAAAAAACATTTCATATTATGTAGTACAAGCAAATTTTCCAAAATGTTATATCGCACGTAATCTCCCAATTATATTATAAATGAAAGAATAAAGGAATCGTTGACACGCAAGCATACTATGGATTACATCAAGTCATTTTACCCTTGAAAAACTATTCAATATAAGCGTTTATGCATATTTTATACATCATAAATACAATTTATTTTACTTGTTTCTGCATGGAACCAAATATTATGTACATATTAAACCCTTCATTATGTTCTAACCATTACACTTACAGCCTGTTTGATTATTGGTAAATGTTTTTTTTTTATGTGGTGATATTTTATATTATCAAGTAACACATTTTGAAAGATACTTACTTGGAAGTATATAACTATAGCAAAGACTAAAACGGTGGCTAGCAAGTTCATCAGGTTTGGAAGGTTCTGGCGGTAGAAAGCTTCCGGAGAGCGCGTACTTTGTCTTGTCTCGTGGCCAGGAGGTGGAAGAGAGCAATAACAGCGCCCTCAAATTCTGTTCCACGACCTATTCAATCAATGAAAACCAAGTTACAAAAATGTTTTTTTAAGTCATGTATCTATATTGTAAACACACATATGTATATTGAAGAGTGGTGGCCATTGACACCTGATCTCTGGCAAGGAACAAGAAAAAAAAATCCCTGTGTAACATCTGCGCAATTAAGAAATAAATAAAATATTTTTTACTGTCATTTAATGCTGATATGCACACCATAAAAATAATGCAGTTGGTTTTTTTAGAAACTTTTAATTTTATGCCTGTGAGAAATTGACAATATGCAAAATTTATTTCTGTCACAAATGAACAAGATTTTTTTATTTAACAAGATGTGTGCACTGTGTAAGTAATGTAATAACAAAATGCTGACCTGTATTGACTGTGGCAGGTGAGAATGCTTTCCATACAATAGTTTCACAAATGTTTGTGGCAATGAAGAGGGAAATACCAGATCCTAGACCATATCCTGAAAAACACAAGTTTAATTATGATACAAAGAAAAAAATGTAAAATTGGAGACAGTACTAAAAAAAACATAGGGTCAAAAAGTTTTTATTTGTTATTATTTTGATTCTGAGATTCCAAGAAAAGTTTGTATGGACTTTTTGCAAAACAGATTTTTTGGGCACCTCCCCTCTCTAAGAGGCAATTTAAATTGGCCAGCGCGGTCTCCTGATTTGGCCCCTTGTGATTTTTCCTGTGGGGAAATCTTAAGTGTTTGGTTTATTACAATCGTCCCGGGTCTCTGCAAGCTCTCAAAAACAACATTAGAGCCCAAATTCCTGCGGCAATGCTTCAAACACGGAAAACGAAATGCACGGAAACTAAAAAAAGGCTTACTCAGACGATATTTTGTTCAAAACTGTGTAAACTTAAATTTCCTATATTAATAAATCAGAAAAATATATTTTAAATGCTTATTTAGCAACGATCGACCGGTTGATCATAGCGATTAGTCCAGTCACTAGTTGGCCACCCATGATATACAACATAAAATGCTAATTTTGTAGAGAACACATTGAGTAAGAGCAAGTATAGTGATTCTATTCAAGCTTGATATTATTGGTTGAGGTTGTTGAAAACAAAATAAACCAATAAATCTTATGGTGTTTAACTTAATTCCTTAGATTGCTGAATCGTAAAAGCATTAGCTTTAGGCTGTATGTGACAATTTGATAAATAAAGGACATTTTGTTTACCTTTTTGGAGCAGCTCGTCAAGTAAAAGGACGATCAATCCAGCAACAAACAACTGGATGATGATAAGGAGGCACACTCCAGCTCCGATCTCGCTTGGCTCACCGTACATTCCCGTCATCACGTACACTATAGCCTGGCCCACAGTGATCACCATGCCAAACACTGTCAATATAAAAATACCATATTAAAGATTCATTCATTATTAACATTTTAACTATGAACTATGATGTAAGATTAGTTTGACGCCGTAGTATTGATTTATGAGATATTGCATTTATCGTTTTTATTTTAAGTTATACTGCTGTTAAGTACAGCTTTGTTACATATCCAGTTCAAAGAGTCTCTTAAATACTACAAAAAAGAGTTTTAAACTATCTCTTAAAGTGTTTGTGAGATATGTTTTACTATTTGTATCATATTTTTTAAAAATAAAAGTGGTCAGTATTACATCCAACCATTTTTAAGACTGTTTCCATTACTGACCTAAGCAGTCAGTATTACATCCAGCTGATATTTTAATCGTTTTCTTTACTGACCTATGGGTCAGTAATAAAATTCTGTGAGAAAAATTCTAAAATTTTTAATAAGTTTACGATCAAACTAATTAAATAATAAAAATCATTTTTTAAAAATAATAAAAATCATTTTTTGTGTGATTTTTTGAAGCACAAAGAATTTTAAATTAGGAAATGTAATTCTGACTAACGTATTTTTGCTTTATTTTTATCTTATTAATGAGTAAAGTCAGTGGTCAGTAATAGAAGCAAATTCGGTCAGTATTACATTTATTAAATGAAATACACTTTGTTTTTAAACTACTTATTTTATTTTTTAAAATTCCAACCGGTTTCATACAAAGCCCTGAAAAAAGAAGAGTATCTCCGAACCGGTTGGCATTTTTAAAAATAAGTAAGTAGTGTAAAACAAAAGTGTTTCATTTAATAATTATGGAAACTACAAAGTGAGTGCTACAAACATTGAGTTAGTATTACATTTTATAATCTACTACTACTACTACTTCCCCCTTTTCGCACCCAATGGTGCATAGGGCACTACATCGGTACACCAAATGCAGTGATTCTTGATCATTTTATTACATGAAGGTAAGATGATCAGTCATACGCTTCAGTACCAGTCAACATGAAATATTCTAAATACAACAAAAAATATGTCAGTAAAGGAGTTCTGTGCCGAGACATCTTTTTACATATTAATATTAATAATAATGCTTTTACGCCTTTTAAGCTGTGTCTATTTTGGCCAGAAGATAAATGGTAGAGAAAAAGAAAAAAGGTGCCAAAAGAATTCCTACCGTCATTGTCGCATCAAATTCTTATATCGACCATCAGCAAAAATTGAAAAATGACAAATTGAAAAAAAAAAATAAAAGAAAAATATTAAAAGAGGAGGAAAAATATGTGGTGCTTGAAAAGAAACAGAAGGCAGCCTCCGTAGAGAAATGGTTAAGACGATGGACTAACGATACGGAGATTTCGGGTTTGATTCCTGATGAGAACACAAATAATGCTAAATGCTAGTGGAATTTACTGTATCCCTGATATATCAATATTACGCCGTTCATCTTATGATAAGCAAATAAATATTTTAAGTATTCCTTGTAGTAAAAATTATTTTACTATATTTTTAGTTGCTTCTATGATTATCGATTGATATTTTTCTGTGTTGCTTAGATTTAGTATTAAATATATTGAATAAATAAATTAAAATTATTTATTTTACTTCCGGTCAGTAATAGGATCACCATAGGTCAGTATTAGAGTAAAATCCATTTTCGGTATGTCAGTAATGAATACAAAATCTGGATATGTTTAGTATTTTTTATTTATTTAAATCACTTGAAGAATTTAGCATATTTGTTTAGGTACATCACATTAATTACACTTCTTTTGGCAGCATCTGTAATGTAATGACAGCGAATGGATTCACTGGTCGGAGGTTCCTGGTTTAAAATCAAATGTGATTTTTCTTGATCCTGGGTATTTTATAGTGTCACTCTCTTCTGTTATTGGGCCTCCTAGCTTGTTGAGGCGGTTAAAATGAGTAAATAAAAATCATTTATACAAAGAACATGATCCACTTGGTGTACCGATACAGTGCGCTATGCAGCATTGGGTGCGGATAAGGGAAAGCAGTAGTAGTAGTAAACGTCTACATGACTAATGTTTTTGGGATTTTGCACTGATCACCTGTGTAATTATCCTATTACCAGTGCAGTAATTATCTAATGCATACTCACATTTCTGAGCGCCATTAAAGAGCGCCCGATCCTTGGGGGTGTCTCCCACTTCGATGATCTTGGCGCCAGCCAGCAGTTGCATGATGAGGCCAGACGTGACGATGGGCGAGATGCCCAGCTCCATGAGGGTACCCCTGTTGGAGGCCAGGATCACACGGATCCAGTAGAATGGATCCGCGCTATCTGACGACATAATACCGAACAGGGGAATCTGGAAAAACAATTTCATACAACATTAACCACAAATGATTTCTTACTAAGATATCCTGGGTACATTATGTTGGGACCTCGCCAAATTCAAATCAGTAAAGCATGTGCATGGTATTCTCTTTTGAACCACACTGTAATTTGAAATCATTAAGGGCCATCTTTAGGGCCATATACACTAAATTTGTGCAACATAAACTATCGTGAATATGTCTACAGCCAACGTTAACTCCTAAATAGGATTTCCCAACATCGAATCAGTTGGATAGCCCCACGCCCGCTCTTCACCATTGTTGAGGGATTGATTGAAGGTAATAAATATAATCACAGAGGTAGCCCTAGCAACATTGACCAGGTGATAGGGATGTGCAATTTTTAGCAACTATTAAGAAATGAAAAAGCTGCAGGTGATAGACTAGTAGAGAGATTGAGTGTTTGTGCAGACCAATAGGATTGTGACTCAGAAGAGCTTTGAAAAGGGTGACGGTTTCTCGTTAGCCCTTATCTATGATACTGCTAATAAAGTTTTTAAACTGTTTATAGTTTTAAAATATATTTTATTGCGTAAATAACATAAATTCCAGAATTTGATGAATAATTATTGTATTATGTCATTAACATATCACCTTGTTTAATTAAAGGGTAAAAGTTTTAAAAAAATACAACTTACCTGACAACATACTAAAAAGATAAAAAGGGTAATTGCAGTCCATAGTACTTTCTCCCGAAATTGAATCTGAAATGGACAAAATACAATAAGGTTACAATGGAGTAGACATTAATCTTAGTGTATACACTTGTGTACCATATTGGACTACTTTTACGGGCATATTATCAAATTAAATAAAAAAATTAGCACACCTATTCGAAAATGAATACAGTTATACCCAAAATAGGTCACGGAACATGGAATTTAGAAAAGAAAGGTTAATGAGATGACGTGCTTACCTTTCTTTCGGGTTTCGCTATTTCTGGTAAAATACTACAAAAGGGTTTAATAACTTCGAGGAATTTTACTGAAACAAACACGGAATCATTAACAAACGCGAATAGTACATGTTATTCATATATAAAACCTTAATATAAAATAAATCTGTATACGTAGGCAATGAAGTATGCATAATATTTCTTCGTATCAGAAATCAGTGAAATATATGATAAAAGGCACACAAATGATTTTTAAAACGTTAAAGAAATAACTATACTTACCCCCATGGTGATTTATTGAATAACTTAATCTATAAACACGACCAGTCGATCGAAGAACTGACACAAGCAACGGAACCCAGGTTCCTGAAAAAGATCAAGTACGAAGTGAGCGTGCGTAGCCGCCGCATCAACTCTTTTCGAATGACACGTCCTCAACGTCACGTCACGTGACCGGTGATGTTGGATCCTTCATGTTACCATGTGTATAAATTTATGCAAATATGAAATTTCTAAGTACTTAACTGGTTCCTTTTATATATAAATTAATTCTTCCAAAACTTTTTTTACTCGTCTCGGAACATTGGCTACGCATCGTAACATTGGAATTTTTTTTATTGAAATCTACACTCATAATAATATAAGAGATTAGTAACAAAAATATCTTAGCGTAGTTAGTAGTTACAAAGTAAATTAAAGAAAATTATAAAAATAATTTTATGTGCCAAAATTTTAGTACTTTTGGATATAATGTAATATTATAATACTACGGTACCATCATATTTTAAAATTTACACCGTCTAACGATATCATATTATAACAACTGACTTGAGTTTCAATAAACATTTTAAATTTCTTTAAAAAAAATATGTATTAAATGGTGATAATAGACTGCTAACGAAAATAATTACTATGAAAAAAAGCATACTTTTTTCAAAACCTGTAAATTTACGATTCGAAGTTTTTTTTTTTTTTTCTTGCAAAGTTAATTAACTATATTTTGCTATTTGGTAACTAGTTTAATGAAGAACGGTATTTTTAAGTCAGTGAACAGCGTGAAAACTAAAGGTACATTTTTTTTTAATTTGTCTGAGAAAGTATAATAAATTCATAATATGCATTTTTAAAATAATTCCCGAAGTACTTACATAATACATAATATTATATTATGTGTACCCAGGGAACATAATAATTTTATCATTATCATGAGTATTCATTAGGACATCCAATTATTATATTTTTTAAATTGAATATCTGAGTAACAGATAAAAATATATAATTTTAATACGACTGGATTTTTTTTGTAGTTTTAACTATTATTATGTAAAATATAAATGAACGACTATTATAATTCATAAAACACACAGATTATTTTGCTCGATCGTTAATTGAACAATTATGTACAACACTAAATCATCCACAATGAAATGATCAACGGACATGGCAACATTTTTTGTTAGCCAAAATATGACAGCGAATATCATTGGTTTTCTACGACGATTTTTTTTTGACATTTAATTTTTCTTTTGACAGTTTGTCGCTGCTGCGGTAATTTTATTGTAACTGCAAATTCATATTTATTTTATCAAATATAATAAGGCAAAAAATGCAAGCACATAGACCTGGAGCCCTAAAGCAATCCAACAAAACGCATAAAGTTGGAAAACACCGTTCAAAGGGATCTCTCGATGCTGCCATGAAAGGTAAATATTTCTCACGTGGGTAATTGATAACCTATAAAAAAGAAAAAAATTCACGATATATATATTATGGATGTTCGGAGCGTTTTCAAATCCGAAAATTAGCATTTGGGAGCCAACCATGGCTTATTTGTAGAATAAGTGACTATAGAACATCGGAATTAGTACAAGATCCAAATGTAAGAGACAATAGGGTACATTTTATTCAACCAAGTGTACTTGCTAGTCGAGTAAATATAAGGTTTTCTATGTTACAAAGCACTTTTCGTGATTTATAATTTTTATGGGAGTTGGATCCTGAGAAATACCCAAATTTGCTATTTTACGCTAAACAAAAGGTGATAATTAATATTTATATCTAAAGACACCTTACAATAAATTATGATACACAAGAAATTCCTAGTTTTAGGTATAAGTAAAAAGGAGACTTGGGAAATCGCACTTTGGAAATTCATGATGCATAGAAGCCACGAAAGAAATAAACCCTATTCTGGGTCCGAGGGAACAGTTAATTTGCATATCGCGCTTACATCGCAATTAGTCTCATTTATCGCACCTATACACGCACATCGCATTTTGTCGCTAATTCAAAAACACTTGCGCAATAACAATAATCCCAAAACGCTGAGAAATTAAAAACTTTATAGTTTTGCCATTATTTCACTTCAAACCTGTGGTCTTGGTCAAAAACCAGGATTTATAAGTTTTGTAAATTTCAGGGAAAGTTAATCTCAAGACAGTGATAAAGAGAAATCGCCTTTTGTTACGTAAAGATGAGCGCAAACATCAGGCACTGCAACTCCGGAGGCTTAAACGAGAAGAAGTAATTTCTCAGAAAAGGGGTCTCGGAGGGGCCAACACACCTCCTTTTCTCACCTGTATAATTCCATTAAACGTTCAACTAGACACTAAGTTGGCCATCTCCATCTTTAGTTCTTGCAACGAGGATGCTGTTGTCACATCAACATCTAATGGAGTAGTGCACGTGAGGTGAGTCTTTTTCCATCTTTTCATTTAGTCACGGAAATACCTGTTAACTTATTTTATTGGTTCTGCCTATCTTTTGCCTGGATAGAAAGCTAATTTTTTTGCTATCTTTTGACCATAAAAAGACACCACATGCAAATATAAGAAAATCTTCATGTAATGCTTCTTCGTGTCTTTTTAATAAATGAGCATTGGTAGGTAGGTTTTGGGTTATATGCTCAATTAAATAAAAATTTGATTTTGCTGTCGCATAAAATATTAAGTTTTTTTCTTTTAATTATTTATGTGATGTAACCTTCTTCCTCTTACCTGATCTTGATGATGAAAAATCAAAAATTAATTACTTAGGACCTACCTTCATTACCCCCTCAAGTGGTGTCTAATCTCATTCCTCCTCCCCCTGTGTTTTTTTCCCAACAGATTTCTTTTTAATATTGTGTTTTTGTTTTAGTCTACCTTTATTCAAACAGCGCTATTCTTTCATATGTCCAGAGATTGAAAATGAATTTGAAACGTTAGATGCACTGAAAGTGGCTGACTCAGTATTGTTCTTAGTATCGGCTCTGGATTCTCCTATAGATGAATGGGGTGAAAAGATTCTCGCTGCTGCCATTGGACAAGGATTACCTTCCCCTGTAGTTGCTGTCATGGATATTGAAAGCTTAAACCCTAAAAAACGAACACAAGAAAAACAAAACATACAAAAGCTCATATCAAAATGGCTCCCGGAAGAAAAGATATTCCAGTTTGATAAGGATTCTGATGCTCTGAATTTATTCCGAAGGATTGGGAGCATGAAAAGAAAATATCTACACCACAGAGAGAAACGTCCATATATCTTTGCGGAAAATTATCAGTTTATTCCCAACTCAGATGGAGATACTGGAGAACTTCGAGTAACAGGTTACTTGCGAGGTATCCCTCTTAGTGTCAATGGGATTGTTCACATTCCTTCTTTGGGGGATTTTCAGATGTCACATATATACGCTCCCGATGACCCACACCCATTGGAGAAAATAAGGTTCTTACAATATTCCCTGTTTTCAAAATTAATATTTTTGTATCTTTGCATAATATTGTAGCGATTAAAAATTTTTATAGACACAATAAAACTAAAGATGTTGCAATGGATGATCCTCAAAGTGTTAAACTTCTGGAGACTGCTGATCCATCAAAACAGGAGAGCCTCATTTCTGTCAATACACCAGACCCCATGGATGCTGAACAAACGTGGCCGAATGAAGAAGAAATTCAAACGGCTCAAGAAGAAGTACGAGAACTATTCTTGACGTGTTCATTTTCTTGTAACAAACAGCTGCAGTAAAATTATAAAATGTCGTTTTTTCTTCTAGACAAAAAAGCAGAAACAGAAAAAAAATTCCAAAGGGAATGTCAGATTACCAAGCAACGTGGATAGGAGATTCAGAGGAAGAAGATGTATCTGATGTCAGTGGAGATGAGGTATTTGCAAACACCTTTAAGAACATTCTGCTACAAATTCATTTCTAAAAACTATTTAAAGAAAGTTAAGGCACTTTAGAATTCAGTTGTAAGAGTAAGAAATATTTCCTTTAAAGAATCTGCATAATATACCAATAATATTTTGTGTTTATTTCACTTCATTAACAATAGTTTTTTTACCATAATATGAATACCTCACCGATATAACATTAATCATTGTGTTAATTTTGTTCAAAGGATGAAGAGGGCTTTATGTCCTGTGATGATGATAACTCAGATGGTGAAATCAATGATAAAGATGAATACGAAACTGTGACGGAGTCAGAAGTTGGAGTTTCGGACGAAAAATATGACCAAAGTATGGATGCCATGGAAGAAATAGAAATGTTGGAGAAAATCAAAGCCGCACGCAGCGACCAACAATTTCCCGATGAAGTAGACACCCCTGACAATACTCCCGCCCGAGAGAGGTTTCAAAAGTACAGAGGTCTAGAATCATTTAGGTAATCGTAAAATCTTAATGCCACGCAGAATATTGGATGTGATAAAATGATATTGTGATATTTTAAATATAATTTTTTATTTCAGAACTTCCCCGTGGGATATAAAAGAAAACTTACCTGAAGATTATGCAAAAATTTTCCAGTTTAAAAATTTTGATCATACGAGGAAAAGGATATTGAAGGAAGTAGATGACCGAGATGGAGCACTTGTAAGTAGTGTACATTATTACATTAAAAAAATATACCGTATTTTAGAAAATTTAAACAGAGTTTGTTTACGAGTATTATCTATCTATCATAATATCCTGAATATGAGAGGCAACATAAAATAAATTGTATTGCTTGGTAAAACTCTTTTATCATAAAGAATGTTAATAATATTCGAAATCTGTCGAAATAACAACTCGCAAGCGGATTGTTCTTTACACCTAAGATATATACAAGTTTCAAAAATTTGTCATACATGGTTGTCAGATGTCAGATGACAGGCGGAATGGGGAATGTTGTAATTACGTCAAGTGGCCACTTAACCCAGCCAATGACAGGTCATAAGCCCTGTAAACGCCTAGATAACCCACATTCGTTTCCAGAGCTTCTCTGTCTCTGTTGAGATATCAATAATATCTTTTATCATACTTAAAGCGTATTTATGACTTTAGAAGCATGTGTATCAATGCTCACAAATTGATAGCATATTTACTTTCAGCCCGGCTGGTATGTGACAATATGTGTCGCTGATGTCCCGAAGGTAACGTGGGATGCGTACATGTCACCACAGAACATCACTCCCAAGGGATCTCTGATCCTGTTTGGCTTGCTTCCTCACGAACACAAGATGTCGGTGGTGAACGTGGTGCTCCGGCGCACGGGAGCCAGCGAAGAACCAATAAAGAGTAAAGAAAGACTCCTCATACAATGCGGGTATAGGAGATATGTTGTCTCACCAATTTTCAGTCAACATACAAATGGACAGAAGCATAAAGTAAGCGTTTAATGTTATTCAATATTCTTCATAGTGCCAATCCTGGGATTGGTATTCAGCAAGGTTCTACATCTTGTTCTCCACTGCGCTCTATCTTCTGCAGCCCTCTTCAGTTCAACATATGAGGCGCAGTTTGTGTCCTTGCACACTTGTTGTAGATGCTTAGCAATATAACTAGTTTCTCATTAACACCACCATGATATTTTCTAAATGTGTTTTGGTCGGGTAATTGTAGGAAATAGTATAAAATTGTCTCGACATTAAGGTAAAATGTGGGTATAGCAGTTGATACCCACCATACACATACATGATAGGGGTTAATAATATTAGAGTCGTTACGAATTAAGATCTTATTAGATTATTCAATTGTTAATAATGATGATTGTGATTTCAGTATGAAAGATATTTCCAACCGGCATCAACATGCGTAGCTACATTCTTCGCTCCCATCCAATTTAATCCATCATCAATCTTATGTTATAAGGTAATATATTTTTTAAATAATATAAAATGGGTTACGTGAAACCTACAATACACTTTAAAATTGTTTTTCTTTTCTAAATTTTAGATTAAAAATTCAACGACACAACTGATTGCAACTGGCTGTCTCCTGTCATGTAATCCAGATAGAATTATCATAAAGCGAATTGTTTTATCTGGGCATCCACTTAAGGTTTGTTTATGAATTTTATTTTGAGATGCAAACCATTATCATGGAATGCGTTGTAAAATTATAGCTATGGGCTATCATTGTGCAAAATATAGTGTAGCTGACGTTATGTGTTATAGGTAGTGATTCTACCTCCTATAATACATAACATCAGCTACACAAGAAAATGGTGTAATTCCAAGTTGGTCAATTTTACAGGAGAGAAAAAATATTTCAGTTTTGTTTAATTTCGTAATCATCTGTGATTTAAATTAGTAAAAATTCTTTTGGGATTAAATTATTTTTACTGTATGAAGCTCTAATCGAAAACTAAGAGATGGCGTAAAAAAACTTTTTTGTTTCTGGACTTACACCATTTTTTTGTGTAGCCGATGATAATATAGTTCGCATTAATAATGAATTATCGAGAATCGTCTTCAGTCTATATTATCGAGAATCGTCTTTAGTATCTAGTCTTCAGCAGTTATGTTTTATGCCAAGAAGCAAAAGTCAATCCATTTGATATTTTAAACGTATAAAATATAGATATCTCGGATATCTATATTTTGTTTTAGTGCCCATATTAATTTCTTGTATATTTCCGACAGGTTAACAAAAGATCAGCTGTGATAAGATTCATGTTCTTCAACAGAGATGATGTCCTTTATTTCAAGCCTTGCAAATTGCGAACTAAATATGGGAGATATGGACATATAAAGAATCATTAGGTATGTATATGTATTTACACCGTGGATCTAAGACCCATATTTAAGATTTACACAAATAAGCCACTGAATTGGTTTAAATTGTATTATTGTTATTAGTTATGTTTTTTTTATTGTTATTAGTTGCGTTATGTTTTGTTGTAACTGTATGTCCAAAATAAAATAAAATAATGGCTAAGATGCTGGACTTTGATTCCTTGTGAGATGACAAATAATTTTTCTCAAATCTGGGTTTTTTGCAAAGCTGTTTCCCTGTGTTATTAGGCCCCCTGGCCCAAATACTTAAATTATTTATTATGTGGATACATTAAAATCTGCATTCTTATGGTTTTATCTATATTTTTGTAAATGTTTACAGGTACCCACGGACATATGAAGTGCATTTTCGACAGTCAACTCAAGTCTCAGGATACAATTCTATTAAGTCTATACAAAAGAGTGTTTCCCAAATGGACATACGATGAATGTCTTCCAAACAGTATCAACATTAATGAAAAATTTAATTATTTTTATAATGAAAATTATCAAGATACACTGCACATGGTGCATCAACACAGTTTCCCATTGGGTGCGGATAAAGAAAAGTAGTATTATTTTATCACTTTTAATATGTTACAGTGTGGTTTGGTATAAAAAATGCATCTTTTTAGCCATCCCATTTTTATTTTTGCATACTTTTGCTTGTGTTAATCAAAAATAATTACATTTGAATATTCCTTCAAAGTGATTATAAAAGGAGTAGCCCTATAGACATACTGTGAGGAAATTTAATAAACAAATAAATTTATTTACTTAATCAAATTTATTCAAGAGTTACAATAATTTATATAATATTATAGTGTGAATCTCAGAATTATATTAAGGTAGCTCGCATTAGCAAATTTGGGGCCTCCAGTTCCCCTATAATAATTGTGAAAAAAGGTCTCCCTTGAAATATATTTGCACACATAAACATAAGGGGGGATTCAACAAAATATCACATAATAATATTCTATAATGAAGAAAGGGAACAAATTTATTATTTAATTCTCATTGGGGGGGTTCATTATTATTTGTTTTTCTTGGTTTTCTTCTTTTGTTTGGAAGTTTCTCCTTGACTCGTGTTAGTCATGTTCCTAGTAGTTCCTGGTGTCGGCTGTCCGGCCTTAGTGTATAAATTATTCAAGAAGTCTTCTAAATTTGCATCCTGAGTACTAAAACAAGAATTAAATAGCAACTTAATTATTTGTTAGCTAAGTGTTGCCTGAAAATGAAAATTATGGGGAAATAATTTTTAAAGCAGGGATATTTTAAAATGGCAATTTGCAATAAGGCATGTGGCAAGAAATGTTGAAAAAAAAACAATTGAAAATATCTTTACATCTGCAAAAACCTACTAATGCTACTAATAAGTTTTTCAAGCCCTAATGTTAACTGGTCAAACCTGATTAGCGAAACAACATATCAGCTTTAAGCTGATCGCCTAATATTAAATAATAATAATAATAACATTCCGTTATAGAGAATGCTTTTGGTAAAACATAAAACTATTTCAGATTGGTATAATCTAAATAAGTAAACCCAGTTCTGCACTTCCAGATTCCATTTTCAACAATTTGAAAGCATCCCTAAAATTCTTCAATGTTTTTTTTTTTAAAAAAAAGCTAACCAAAATAAATATGCGGGTAGGCTAGCGCAGACACAACTTTTGAAGTTACGAAAATGCGATATTGCGAGATTCATTCATTACTTTTGCTCTGATGCCATACAAATTCTGTCGCAAAGTACCGAATGAAGGTAGCGATATTGCATATTGCAATTCGAAAAAATGTGTCTGTGCTACGGCCCCAGTTTTTGCAGTATAGGAGGCGTATATTAACATTCATCTGTAAAATGTTTTCTCGGGCATGGGGTAGGTAAATGAATACTAATACATTTTATTTAAGAATTTTTTTGGTGTTTTACCAGTGCTGCATATGAAAACAAGGATCATAAGTAGTATTAAATAAATGCATCATGTTGCTTAACATAAAACTAGTGACCGACCGAAACGTGTTTTTTTGCCGAAACAGAAACCGAATCCGAAGGTTCGGTTTGATTTCAGTTTCGGCCGAAACCGAACCTTTTATAAACGTTGAATTAAAATATCAGTGGGCTGTTTTTTCCAGATATTTGATGAATGAAACATCTCGCCGGCCTTAATATAATATTACGGGTTAATACGTTTAAATTTTATCTAATTTAAATTTCAACATTGTTAAAGAAAGAGATATTTAACTACAAAAAAAAAAAATTTGTTACAAAATAAATCGAAACATTATTAATTAAATTAACTGGAATATTGAGGCAGCGATTTGTTTAATCTAATCGTAAATTGTATGAAAAAAAACAAAGTATGTTATTCTAGAATCAGTATGTTATTTATTTTAATCATTTTTTTAATTTTGCACCTTTGTTGGTGACACATACATAACAAATGAACAAGTATAAATAAAGTGGAATACCTATATTCTTACTTTTTAAACTTTTGTTTATTAAAAATAATCACTAGTTATTCTGAGATCAATAACTTTGTCTTTTTTTTTAGAATTACTTACGTAAGTACAAGTACCTAGTTACATTATTTATTAATTCTTATAAACAGTCTCATTAAAATTTAACAACAGTTTTCAGTATCAGAAAATAGAATTATGCATTAATTAACAGAAAAAGTAAACATAATCAATCAGTCTTAGTAATCAAAGTTGAACAATCTAATATTGTAGGCTAGGAATAAAAGTTTTCTAGCTAGCGACGACGCCAGCAGCCGTGCCGAGCGCACCCGACGTTAGCCGAACGCGACCGGAAAGTACGTTGTTGTTTTGTTTCGGCGCGACCGTAAGGTTCGGCTCTTTTTGGGCCGAAACCGAACCTCTGGCCGAAACATGATTTTCTGGCCGAAACCGAAACCGAAACTTCGGACGGTCACTACATAAAACTAAAGAAAATAAATACATTAAAATGTAACAAAAATGTGAAATACCTAAAAAAATTATGAAAAACAAAATACCTGGAGTTAAAGTTTTGTTTTCCGCTAGGTCCATTGCTTGGTTGTGATTTACTTCCTAACACAATTCTATACTGTACATGATGAGAATTGGCTACCAGATGCTTTAGATTTTTTTTCTGAAACAAAATATATTTTTACTGGTATTTTTCAAAGTAATAATTGGTTCCTCATAGCTTACTTACCATACACTTCTAAAAAATATGGTTCCACATAAAGGATTTCCTAGACAAACCGAGTAAATTATAAAAGTAATAATAAACAATATATAATAATCCGAAATGAATGCAACTTCATCAAAAACATATTGTCTGCTCTGAGTATTAACCTGCAATTTGCTAAAGAATTTCTACTAAAGTTAGATTACACTCTAAGGAGACAATTTGAATCTCAAAAGTGAGAGATTCATACATACTACAGCTTTACATTTACAATACAAAATGTACTAAATAAATACTGTATCAAAATAATGACACAAAGATATAGTCCAAAATTATTATTTATAAATAAATATAGGTATTATAGAGAAAACAAATCCAAGAAGGATTGTGATAGCTATAAAATATATATATAAATATATGTCATAATTTGTATAATTGCATTTTTTTATTTCTTCGTGATTACTAAAATTATTTTGTATCGTATCATAAAACAATGTTTAATGCTCAATGGAATTGTATGCAACTATGAACAGGAAATGTACCTGGCAAGATGCCCACTGTGTGATTTGGTAGACGGCTCCGTCCATGCACGCGTAATACATCCAAACCAGTCCCCAGAACGTGGACTCCGCCCAAATGTCACCCTGAAATGTGACATAATAAGGAGTTTTCATACATGTTTCGAAAAATATAGTTACAAACTTTAATGAATTATAGTTAACATGTTGATACCCGGCGTGTTGCTGCCACAGAAGCAATAGGTCATTCTAGACATCTTTTATTAATTTTTTTCTTTTTTTAAATAATATATATATATATACTCAAATATTTCCTGGAAGAGAGCACTAGAGATATATTTTCACACATTTTAGATACGGACCAAATATGTGTTTGTATCGTCTAATTCTTTGAAGAATATCTCTTTAAAGAAACTAATTATACGAAATAAAACAATACAAACACGCTTCTGTTTGA
Source organism: Micrasema minimum (assembly GCA_022494985.1). Lineage (NCBI taxonomy): Eukaryota > Metazoa > Arthropoda > Insecta > Trichoptera > Brachycentridae > Micrasema > Micrasema minimum. The sequence goes on from JAGVSP010001108.1 coordinate 83,226, forward strand.
TATTTCTAAATTGTGTAAAAAATGTAGTGCTCTAGTGCTAAATTCCAAGAAGAAAATCGAAGACTATGTTTGTACGTAGAACGGAGCTGGCCACATGACCATGCATCCTCTTAAGGATATAAATAAAATAAATTTCCCGCTAAGTTTCTGACCTCCTTAGCAGCGTGGTGTATCTTGCACTGGCGACAGTAGCGGGCGGCGTAGGCAGGGCGGGCCGTGAGAGTGCGCGCGTGGCGGCGCGAGCAGTTGGTGCAGCGGATGGTGGCCGCGGCGTGGCGCACCTTGTCCTGCAGCTGGACCAGCAGGGCCGACACCTCGCTCCAGGCAGCCTCCATGTGCGCTGACTCCACGAGCTTACGGTCGTACGCCTCGCGGCGCTCCTACAGCCACAAGATAATTGTTGCTCTATAACATAATGTGACTGCCAGCTGCCAGCCACTTCTCTTCTGATTGCCAGCAGAGTGACACTTCTCAAGTCACCTAACAAGTCAACTCCACACAGCCAGCGCCTTTTGGAATATATGTCTCTATTACATGGTAAATAAAGTACAAGTACTAGAATATTCCTTAACATTTTAATTTTTTTATTTTATTGTTTTTACGCCCATAGGGCTTTTTACATAGACATTATTAAATGATTACACAGTAGGTAGCTATTCATTACCGCCAGAGATGGCATCCAGACACTGTTCCCTAAAATGCACTAGATTTGTGTTAAAAAAACATCAATATTGTTAGTATACTTATTAGCCAGTGCGTGCGTTCTACGTATCGGTGAGTTAGCACTGTAATTTGTTGATGATTGGCTACAGTAAAATAGTGCATTACTACGGGTAACTCCACCAGGCACTCGTATACTAATTAAATTTGTTAGTTGACAACAATCAAACATAGATTTTAATACTTTGTATGATAATAATTAGTATAAAATACTTGCTAAACTCCCTAAAATGCATAGTTTTTCAATATCAACTCACCGGCTCTCCGATAAGATCAAATGCATGCTGTAAAATCTTAAAAGCTTCTTCTGCCCCTGGTTGTTGATTTTTATCAGGGTGAACAAGAAAAGCTTGTCTTCTGTAATATCTTTTGATATCGTCATCACTACACTGTACACCCACTCCTAAAATACTGAAAATAACATACAAATAGAAGATTAATCTAATGCTTTTCCATATTATTAGCAAGAATAGGATGTCTTCTCTCAGTTATAGTACAAACCTATAAGGATCTTTTCCTTTGCAAGCAAGTAACCGTTTCATTGCATCATCTCCAGTGGCGGGTAATGGAATATTAGAATGACTTTTTTTGTGACTATCCTTTTCATCTTCTGATTTAGCTGCAGAAAAAACTTTTAATATTGTCAAATGCATAAATTTTTATAACCTATTTATAATTTTTTTATAGTTACATATGTGGATATACTTAAAAAGCACAAATTTATGAATGTTAAAAAATTATTTATATTATTTTAGTAACAGTAAAAACAGTGATAGTACGTACAGTTTAACTTCATCCAATGTAAATTTTCTCCAAAAACCAAGCCACGTATGTCCAATTTTTTTGTCAATATATCCACCAACTCTGCATAGCCATTCTGTACTTGTAGCTTTTTCTTTGATTAGAATCCAAAGATCCGTTGCCCATGAATATGTATTTTTGCATGTTATTGAGAAACTGAAAATGCGCATTATGATTATTAAATAATCAAGTACTCTAAAACATTTATTATAACCGAAAAGGAATCTGAAATTTAAAAAGCAATAATTAAGTAAAACTGAATACTTACAAATCTACTGACAACTGAGCACTCAAGCGGAATATATCCACAACTAGATGGAAAAACCATAAAATCACATTTTTCATCATCAAAAACCAATTATCCATATAGTTTTGAAATTTTTCCATATAACCAGATCCTCTACATTTCTTTTGGCGGCTTTGCGAGTTTCTCTTATTTTTCTCAGATATAATTTTACGCGTAACATTGCTTGTTTTATCTTTGTTTTTTCGTTTGAGTTTATCAGATTCAGTGAACACATCTTGATAGATGAGTGGGTCAGTATTATTGGAGTTAATCTCATTATTAATCAGGTCAGGTTTTTCATTTCTTTTAGAAGTGCTGTTGTCGTGCTTTCTCATATTCTTCTTCTTACTTCCCTTTTCTTCGGGTTGAGAGACGAAGACAAACTCCGAGTCACAATTTGTGTAGCCGGGTTTCTCTTCTACTGGCGGATCATTATCATTCGACAGATCATCCAGAGAAACCCACTTCCTGTTCATATTGCCATCCTTGGATTTACTTTTGGTATCGGCTTTATCCCTCTTGATGGAAAAATCCACATTGGTTTCTCCGCTATCGCTGCCAGACGACACTTGGCTTTGCAGAAAAGTTTTTCTTCCCAAATCAGACTTTTTGCCTTTGTCTTCATTCTGAGAAGACTTGTCACCAAACATATTATGACATTTAAATTTGTCCGACTTCACACCTCCGAGTTTGGAAACATGAGGTTTAGTATTATCCCTGTTATTAAAACATTTCTTTTTATTGATATCAGAAGGACTCTGACCAATCGGCGTTTTGGACAAAACGGCAGAATACGAAGGTCTCATAGGTTTCACCTCGGCAATAATCCTTTTCTTTCCCGTATTTTCAGAGAAATGGAACCCCTCACTATCCTTTCGGTTAGTTGACTCCGTAAGTTTGACTTTGTCCGTATCAGTACCAAACACGGCACTGTGCTCCATAAACTTGGGCTTTACATTAGCATTTATATTTGGAGCGTCCCGTTGCAGAACTACATTAGGTTGAACATTAAGAAATGAATGACCAAAAGGAGTGTACGTCCCGGAAGGGTTACTAGTCCAGTTACCCAGGAAGTTATCTAACAGTTGATTTTGTTTCATGGTTGTCTGTGGTTGTTGTTCATAAGGTAAGTACTGCGAAGAGACCGTATTTGGGCTTTCCATTTCTGGAGGTACTGGGTGAGCTTGAGGCGCCTCTGAGTAGATCAGCGGGTTCCTGGAGTCCAGCAGATGGTTGGGCAGAGCGTGCACATCGGGAGGCATGTCCGGGGGCGCGCTGGTGATGCGGAGGAGGGTTCATGTAGTTAAGCATCATGGGATAGTGCGGTTGCTGTTGTAAGTGTACATTATGACTCATTTCATGTTTAAAAGGATCATAATGATTGGGAGGAACCATAAACTGGGGCTGCTGTTATCGTATTGGGCCTTCGTTTTCATGATTTGACTGTTACTCCAATCGACACATCCAAAATTAGATGGCATATTATCGGACTCATAATTTGGATTTTGAGTTACGAATAGATTTTCTACAAAGTGGTTCGGAGTACTACTGGATGGAGAGTTTCCAGCAATGTTATCGTTAGAATTATTATACAACATATTAGATGAATACAGATCTTGATGAACATATTGATTCGGCATCAAATATTCTTGGCGATTTAGAAAACTATCGTCATTTCCATTAGTTGTTTCATTCCGATTTAAGTGACCATAAGATCTATCCTCCTTCAAGTTTGACCACTGGCCCTGCATATCACGGTAAGATCACTATGTTGATCGGACATCGTTTTTATAATTAACGCGATTCACTTGCACTAGGCGATATATTTAGTTGCGAGATATCGGAATACCATTTTATCCGGTGTAATAAAAACGGTTTAAATATAAGACTCAGTTCGTTAAATCAATCATGAAACGAGTCAAAAATAAGAATTGACATGACAGTATGTGCCAAAGACAATAGCACAGATAGATGTGTATATGCATGGATAATATTTGAATTTTATTCTTGTAAATTCTGAGTAGGAACACTGAATATCTTAAGGCCCCTCCAAACAATGGCCACCGCCATTCATAGAGTATTGGAACACTGAATATCACATCTTATCGAAGACTCTTTCTTACGTCTACGACATTCTCCAAACAATGGGCCACCGCCATAGAAAACCCATAGAAAAACGTATATTGAGCGTTGGGGCTCAGACCTTTAGTCGACTCTTTCTATCACATGGATATTTATCGGAAGACTCTTTCTTACGTCTACGACATAGATTAAATGATTGGGAGCCACGAATTGTCCATAGACTAATGTACATAGATGATAGAAATTCTAGGAGCGGGGGTTGGCGAGGGGGCGGGCTGCACATGTGGGCCCGGGATGGCCGCTGTGTCGGTTTTTTGGCACACATCAAAGGAAGCTTTGCATATTTGCCGCTAGGTTCGCGCCGTTCGGCCGATCGCAGTTTCGCAGCGTTTATTCAGTTTTCGTTTTTTCGTGGTTGTCTCTTTAAAGTCGGCTATGTGCACAAAATCTAATTTTTCAGGAGACAGAAAAAAAACAGTTTGTAAAAATATATTATCAAAACTGGTGAAAAATGAAATATAAATGAAAAAATATAACATATAGTTCCTTTCTTTTACGTAAAAGAAGTCAAACCATTTATTTTAGTCATTAAATAAGAACTTAACGAAAGAAGCAAAATTGGAAGTACAGAAGCGTGGTGTTAGAAAAAGAAGAGTGAAAGTAGACTGAATGCTGTTGAAATGCGATCTCTCAGGCGAATGTGTGGAAAGACTATGTATGATAGGTGTACAAATGTCGAAATTAGAGCAGAGTGCAAGGCTGAGGTAAGCATTATCGACAAAATTAAGAAAGGGCTTTTTACGATGGTTTGGTCATGTGGAGCGAATGAGTGATGAAAGAACGGCTAAAAGAAGTTTAAATGCAAGTGTGCCTGGATGTAGAAGCCGCGGAAGGCCGAGAAATACATGGCTTGACCAAGTACGACAAGTACTTGAAAGAGGACATGTGAAAAGTCGGAATAATCGGCGTATGTGCATAAGAAGATGTATGAATGTAGAGGAAGCAAAGGATATTTATGTACTATGCAGCATTAGGTACTAAATGTTTATTTATATATATTTTTTGTAATATCTGGCACATAACAGAGTGTTACAGATGTATGAAGAAAAAATTACCTATTCAGTGATACCCATAACTCAAAATCGTCAAAGCTTGCACATGCACAAATGCACATAGCAGGTTTCGCAGTAACAGCGACGTTTTGTTCTTTGTTGTCAATTTTCGAATTTGAAACTCAACGGCAAACGGGCCATACCTACTCACTTTCAACATTAATTTTATTTCGTTGGAATTTTTTCGTTTAAACAAAACATGTTTTTTCTTCTTCTAAAATTATATTATTTATTATTATATTTTACACTAAACTGTGAATTTAAACATTGTACATGTAAATACAAGAAATTAATAAATAGTCAACATGAAATATTTATTTACCTGAGACTTTTATATTAATATTTCATGTGTGATACCCTTGGACTGGTACTGAAGCTAGATACTGATCATCTTGCCTTCATGTAATATAAGAGATCCATACTTTAACTCGGCCTTCCTAGCGCAGCTGTCACAGCAAAATTTGACATCTATTGAGTTCAGTTGACGGTGTTAAATTTATTTAGTACATTCTTTAAAAACAATACCGTTTTAATTTGAATTCATAAATAAAACAAAATCATACATGATATTCCAAATTTATTCAATAAAAAATTTAAAGTAAGTACACAATAAATCCATCACATAGATACATAAGTGTAAAATAGGATGTAAACAAATAAACAAATGTAATAAAAAATATTATTGGTATTCAATTACTTAAAATATTAATATCCTATTAATCGATCAAAGAAAAAAATGTAAGAGGTTATTGTATCACATTTACACTTATTTCTATTAACTATTACATTAACAAATATTTGTAGCAGAGGGTTACAAGAAAAGATTTATAAACAAAAGGCGAAGAATGAGACAAAATTAAAGTAGGTACACATAAGTACTGAAGTAAATAAAAATAAAATTAACAGTATGTAGGAAATATTATTTTATTGAATTGGCTTTAACATTGTGGAATAACATATTGAATTATAGAAAATAAAACACTTTGATTTTTGTCCACTGAGTTTATTTTATAACCACGACATTTTTCGGACACGCAGTACTGCCCATCTACAGGTGTCAGGTCTCTGTGTCAGTACTAAATCTTTCATTGTATATATTATCTTCTGTTTTAAATTGTGACAAAAACACATAGTGTTTTATTTATATAATTCGGTATGTGGGAATATTTACCGAACACATAAAAACATTCATACATAACATACATTGAAGGTTAAAGAACCAAGAAAAAATCATGAAAAATTTGACTGAGACTAATTAAATAAAAAATAAATATGAAATTATAAAATATGTATTCTGTACAAATGTACACATTAACAGATTTACTAATTATGTTAAATAATCTGTGATTAACAGCAAGAAAATAAGAGAAAGTTTAACAAACTCTTAGCGAGACAGAAAAACCACATAATGATGGAAACAAGAAGCAACGACAAAAAGTATAATATAAAATTTATAAAGTATGTTTATTTATAACAGTAAGAATCAAATAGAGGAAAGTTTAATGAAACATTATCGACCGAATCAGCATCTTTTTGTTAATTCCAGTTAATTTTCTCACACATTTTAGAATTGTGGTACTGAATCAAATACAAAAAATAACGGTTTAAGTATTTATCACTAGGATGTGGGGTATTACATGATTCATTTAACGGTGGAGAGTTTAAAACAATGTCTGTCATAGGCCTTCCTATTTATTGCGTGTATTGTCGCTTACTACACAGACAATCAAGATAATCCTATTGTTTCCAATCCTGCCTTATTAAAAATCCATAAACGATTTCCAAACGTGAGTTTTCATCTAACTATCACACATACAGTTTTATCATTGTTTGCAAGCATTGGAATGTTTTCTTATAATGATAAAAATTTTTCACTATCCTGCCTCTATTTGCGGATGTTGTCCTTGAAATCTAGAGCACGGGCCCTGGGTGCAATGTTTGCGGATTATGGAAGTCAAATTTCCAGAACTCCTTAAAAATTTTATAGCAATGAGGAGATATTGACCTTAAATACTACACATAATTAAAAGTGTGTTTAATAATTTGTACGTTATCTTGGTTTTAAAAGATTTATCCTGTTCCACAATTTAAAGTATCTTTTTTTGAGAGTCCAAATCATGACCTTAAAAACAAACAATCAAGTCATTTAATCATCACAAATATTTTTTTACACGGTCACTAACAGTAATTTTTTCAGAGTGCACACAACCCAAATCAGTCAAATAATTTTTCCATGAAAAATTGTCTCCTTAACATCGTCAGCACCCCCATATAAAATTCATCGTTTGTTCACTTGTTTTTACACAGTTCTTTAATTGAATAAAACTTTTGGTTGACACATACACTTCATTTGTTGTAATGCTATTTTGAATGGAAATATTTAATTGCTCCGCTTCCTTGCGATGACTCCTTTTTCGGTGACACTTTCACGCAGAAGATGTTGCTGGTGTAGATAAATATGAAGATATCAATAATTCCATCGACCCATTTATTATCGAAAACCTCCCTGTCTATTTCTTCACATACCTGAAATTACAGTAAAATTAAATGATTTAGTTGTAAAATCATAATGTTATAACCCTAAAAAAATTAATATCAAGTGTGTATAATTTCAATAAATACACGAACAGAACAATTTTTTTGACTGAACATTTTTAAGGTTATGTGTCTGTTACTTTGTGATTTGTTATTTTACAAAACAAGAGTTATTAGTTGTTAAATCATAATGTTGCTGATGTAACAATAAACTAGAAGTAATAACATATTAATAAACTTACCCTTGAAGATGCTGTTGGAGTAAAATCTTTTAGGCAATGGCTTTCGTCCATTTTTTCCTCAACTATCTCTTTGGGGAATGTAAACACACGTGCACTTTTGTACTATTTGCAGTTTGGTACACTACATTTATTGGACCATATTTGAGTTTGATATTTAATTGTTTTAGTAATAAACTACCTCAAGCACCAAAGCGAAAAAAACAAACAAGCCGCCTCGGATCTCGGTTCGCCATCGGACACAGTGCCACCTACTTGTTCCATATCAAGATTCATGATTTTTGGGGGGGGCCCCAAAAACCCTTTTTAAAGGGGCCCTAAATTTTTTTTCCCCC
>JAGVSP010001109.1:0-56682 GCA_022494985.1 Micrasema minimum
AAATGACAAAAGCTCCGAAGTTTCACGGTGTCAGCGTTAAACACGGTGTATATTGTAATAAAATAAACGGTAAAAGCCTACAGCATCCAGCTCAACATTATCATCATCATCATCATACCATATCCGCTCCCTATGTGGAGCATATGGAATCCACAAACTGCCTCCAGGCCAAGCGATCGGCCGCCAGCTCCCGTGCATCCTCCCAAGTCAAGTCCACGTCCCGCAGCTCTGACGCAAACTGCCGACGAATTGTCAACAGTGGACGACCAGGACGCCGAGAACCCGATGCCTTGTAAAATAGGCAAGCATGGTTAAGGCTCTCGGGAGGCATACGTAGTATATGGCCCAGCCAGCCGAAACGCCTTCGCCGGATGACAGTAGATACCAAGGGTTGCTGTGTCCTTTGCCTCACCTCTGTGTTCCTTACGAAATCAAACCACCGCACACCTAAAATTCTTCTAAGACACCTATTCTCAAAACTCAGAAGTCTGCTATCTTGGGCCCAACATTAACAATGTAATAATTCACTAGCCAATGCTATAATAATAATAATCGGCTAACTTATATAGCGCCATTTTTGTAAAGAATCACCTCAAAGGCGCTTTACAATTAAAGATTACCAAGCTCCTAGCGGTAGACTATAATATCATCTGTAAATTGAGCATCCAGGGAGTTTGTATGTGAGATTTTAAAAAGATGAGATCGAAATTGACTGGGGCTCTAAATGGTCGATTCCAGGCAGAAGGGCCAGCCGCTGCAAAAGCACGATCGCCAAACTTGGTGTTTGGACTTCGCCGGGTTTCACAAAGCCTTCCTCTGTCTGAATCGAGTGCGGATCTAAGAGTTGACTGTCTAGGGTTTCTGTTCTCTGCAATGCAAAGGTCTGATAGATATGGTACATAATACATTTTAACAATATGCACTTTATCCACTACTACCACTACTCTCCCTTATCCGCACCCAATGGTGCTTAGGGCACTGCATTGGTACACCAAGTGCAGCGAATCTTGATCATTTGCAACATGAATGCAAGATGATCAGTCTTACGCTTCAGCGCCAGTCCAAGGTGCCACATTTGAAATATTTTTATGTGAAAATAACATTCAAATAAATATTTCATATTGACCCCCATCGGGAATCGAACCCGCGCCCTCATGCATGGCAGCCGAACGCGCTACTATCTATGTTTTGAAAATATTTTGAAAATATGCATATTATCTATGTTTTGAAAATAATTTATGTTGAATAACACTAGACAAGCTATTTCAAAGAGAACTGTAAAAATTTTATGTTTCATTTGTATTTTGCAGTGAAACAAAGACAACTATATCTATCTTTCACTATCTATTCTGTTTCCCTCTAACAAGTTGAAATTGAGTTGAACAATTGTCTAAATCTGGACATAACAAGCGACGTAAGAAAATAGCTTTAACTATGAACATTAATATCATTGGTTGAATGACACTAGAATAAGTTTTTTAGCCTACTAGGTTTTGTAACTATTCGACTAGAAACATGTTCCTACCGTTGGCCGACTTGAATTTTCCGTCACACAAGTAACAGTTACGCATCACGCTTTGTCAAGTTCTAGAAGTTACCTATAGTTACACCTTTTAATGTTGGCAGTTAGTACAGTACGAATTCTCCCAGACAAGATGTTTCGTTACTTGGCCGCTGACCGTGACCGCCGCCATAGCGCTGTCTAACTGTACAAAGTGTTATTTTGAAGTTTGACCGCAAATCTCGGAAAGTAATCGATGATTTTATTTCAATATTTTTACAGAAAGTTTCAGCGGCGGCATTTTATGTATTTTATTGTCATAGTTAAAAGAACTGAATGACAGTTCAACACAGCGCCGCCATTTTAAATTTTCATTTTATGAACGTGGGGGGGGAAAAAATTAAACCCGCCATCCATTTATCAATTTTAAACGTTACAAAAATGTATTCAATAGGGTTACTTCCGATAGCACGAATATTCTTAAAAATCATTTATATTTATAAAGAGAAAAAAATTATAAATATTACAAGTATATTTTTTACAATTCCAACCGATAAGCACTCAAAAATCAAAATATTTGTTTTCATTCCAACGATATAAAACACAATGATCAAAAATGTGTTTTCATTTATAATTTTATGTTTTTTAAAAAACACGAAAATACGAATGATTTTTAACGCTCGTCATTGGTTAATGACGTCATACCCGTCCATCATGAAAGGCGCGAAATTCATCACAGAGTGAGCGCCTATAGTTGCTCTGACGTCACACCGCATGCGCTAAATAAAGGATTTTGCGAGCGATTTGAAAAAGCGCTATTTCAAACCGCGCTAAAAATTCATATGACATCGTAAGAATTTTAAAAAAATTCCCCTGATATAGTAATTTTTCAATAATTTTTTTTAAATAAAAAAATAAGAAATCGGGAAGAACCCAATTAAGAATACAAAGAATTTAATCGGATTTAAAAATCGAAATATATTAGACAAATGCAAGACTATTTTTATTTACTCCCCTAATAATTATTAATCTCTGACAAAACTACAGCGATGCGCGGCCGAGTTCAGCTAGTTATAAAAGAATGCATTGTAAAATAATGTTTGGTTGCATCAATTCAACGGATAAGATATTTACTATTATTCCTACTGCATACTAGGGTTTTGGGATTCCCGGGGATTTTATTTACCTGGAACCCGGGGATGAAATGTATAAAATCAAATTAAATAGTTTAAATCCATCGTAATTTTGAAGGTATTTGAGAATGGATTTCTCCAAGCGCCAAAATAGGCAGTTTATTTCAAGGAGTCATGCTTTGCTTGTGTATTTTAAATTCGGGTTTCTCTGGTTAATGAAAATTCTCGCAAGTCGCAGTGACAAATGATCTGTGAGCGTAAGTATTATTTTACTTTGTTCTTTTTGCGAGGCTAACGAGGATTCTTTCGGTAGCTATGAATTGTGTGTAGGTATCTCTTATGTTTTCTCTTCGCATCTAGTAGTTTTTTAAAAATTAAGTGAGTAATGGTAAATAAACGAATATTATACGACAGAATAAGAACTCACCAAATCTCAGAATGCGTCTGAGAAGAATTCTAGGCATTAAGTGGTTTGACTTCATAACCAACGCTGAAGTTAGGGAACGGACGAAGCAACCTCCAATAACCGGAGTCGTGAAGATGCGGCGTTGGACCTGGCTTGGGCATGTACTCCGGATGCCTCGGGAGAGCCTGAACCCGAGCTGCCTCTTCTTTACGCCTGCAGGATCCCGCCGTCCTGGCAGACAGATGTATTCTGCGGAGCTGATGCGGGCCTGACGTGGGATGAGGCGAGAGAGCTAGCTGGTGACAGGGTCTCCTGGAGGGATCTAGTGATGTCCACATGCTCCACATAGGAGCGAACGTGGTGAAAGAAGAAGAAGAATATATTTATTTATTTATAAACATTACACAATAAATACACTTTACTGCCCAACCAGGTACAACTCGTTTTAAAGCGGCAGATATAAAAACTGTAAATTTGACATCCAATTCTTTTCTTTTACAAGAATAATTATTTGTAAAATAATAATGATTATTATTGTGACATCCCTGTTTACGGTTTTAGGTGATGTAATTGTTAACGTATAATATATTGGAGATTACCACAATTTATTCTCGCTTTTATTAGAAAAAAAACGCAACTGAATATCATCCAAATAACGTTCGAGAAAAGTACTTTCGGTTTTGTGGTTAGTATAACTTGTGATAGAGCGATAAAAAGACACAGTACTTAAAGCCTTTATCAATTATGTGTAATAAAACTAGTAGTACAACCCGAAAACTGGTGAATCTTCATCATATTTGGAGTCGATGTGTAACGTGACTTTTGAATCTGAGCTTGAAAATTTTTTTTTTCTTCGCATAAAAGGTTTTATTAATACCGCATATTAAGTAAAATTGCCCAAATTCATATTGAAATGCTTTTTTTTTTACTTTGTTTTTATTTATGGATAGTATTAATTTGACTAAATACATGATATTTTATAACGTTGAAAAATAAACATCGTACTCAATTTTCTCGAAAACTTTGGGTCAAATAAAAAAAAATGGTTTTCTTCAAAATCGACTACAAAATATTATTTATATTCACTGGTTTCCCGCTTGTACATCGAGTTTTGTTACACCATGTATATTATTTTGTTCATAATGTAGACACCTGATAAAATTAAAGATCTCGCCTTAGAAATCACGCGAGATTGCATTTCCTAGGATCAACCATACGACAACCTTTGAACACTTTGTATGTAACATCACCTAACATTTAACCAAAGCTTTTCGCAGACTCGTATACAAGTTTTCATACTGAAATGGCCTTAGATAAAGAATGGAAAATGGCGGATGTAAGTATATTAGAATATTATACACATTTTTGTGTAGATGTTTTTTGTAGTTATAATAATTGCAATTCCTTTAATGTTACAGTGATAACAAATTGGACCACTTAAATTGTGTTAGCTCCCGACTGATAAATATTATCATCTACAAATGCTAATAAATGTATAAAATATGTACACACAATTTTTCTTATCGCCTTTCCTAGTTATTTATGAGTAGGTAACTAAACATTTAACTTCCTCTTGTGTATACTTTATTATATTTGTGTTTAACATTACCTCGCGTCGGGTCATGGACCAGTGTTAAATTTGCAATAACTCTATAAATATTAATGCTTTTGATTTATGTTAATTTCAAGATTCACTGCACTTGGTGTTCCAATGCATTTCCTATGCACCATTAGGTATGCATTGTAGATTGTAGTAGTGGTATTATCTCAGTGCAACATAGAAAAAGAATTTAATACATGGTGTGTGTTTGACTTTTACCGTTTATGCTAGAACTAGGACTTGTAAAACCTTTGATATTGATTCACTACTTGACATTATGGTGAAATGTCATTTAATGCTAAAGTCGTAAACACGTTTAAAAACAGACACATGAAAAAAATTCTACCTCATCTCTGTAGGATATATAAAATGAAATATATACCAGATATACCTACTCCCGTCTTGGGATAAAATCCAGATTTGTATACAAGGATCACGCTCAAAAAATGTTGTATAAAATTCCTGGTCTAAATATAAGTAAAATAAATTGCAGAGTCATCTGCAGACGATTACAAGTACTTATTTTAACTTGTCAGAAGAGTCTTAATTTAAAAAAATAAAGAAATTTGCTAATAAATACTTAACTTAAATATCAATGCATAGATGGAGCTTTCAACTCGCTGGTGGTTGATTCTCGATTCGTAACATATATTTACAAAAAAATAAAAATGTTACCTGGTGTGGATATTCGCTAATAAGCGGAATGGGGAATGTTGTAGTACGTAAAGTGGTCACTTAACCCAGCCAATGACAGGTCATACGCCCTGTAAACGCTCGAATATCCATATTCCTGTATTTGAAAAAAATCTACCTCATCTCTGTAGGGATATAAAATGAAAGACACACGTTGTTAATATCATTGTTTGAAAATAAATTACCATACATTATCATCATTCCATACTGCCTTTGGATCGGGCGATCGTAATCCTCCCAAGTCAGGTCTGCATCCCGTAGTTCGTAGCGTAAACTGCAAAAAAAAATGCTTAGTAAAATGTAAAAACCAATTTACTAAAATGTCTATTGCAATCCTAAACCTTAACTCGACTATTGTACCTTCTATGATGTTTTCACATAGCTCATAGCACATTGTAATGTCTGTATGTATGTTGTATGGCGTAGGAGTGTAGGAGCGAGATTAAAAGGTGGGTCACAATACAATAATAGTACTTTGATTGTCCTATTGACATCTTCCCACGTACTGCGCGCTAGGACATGCGCACAACTCGATCCACATGACAAATACAACATACGATAGTTTAAATTTGTATCATATTGGCCACTAAGTTGGATTATGTATTTTGCGTATTATTATTTATTAAAGCGTTAGACTGATCATCTTACCTTCATGTAAAATATGATCTAGGTAAACTGCACGTGTACCTATCACTGCATTATGCAGTGCCCTATGAACCATTCGGAGCATATAACCACTGTTGTTTTCGTTATCCTATAATAATACGAGTATGAATAAAAATTCACGTGTGTTATATTGACTTAAATTTTTGTACTGGAAATCACATATTTTTGAAACATGGAACAAAGATTAAGATTCGAAATTCGAATTTTGAGGAGGCCGGGGCGGGCCCCCCCGCCCTTCGCCCCCGACCATCACGCCAACACTAACACTTCAAACAGAAGCCAGTATTACACGCGTCACTTTTAATTAATACTTTTTTAAAATTAATTATTAGAAATGCCTCGATCAAAAAACTTTGCAAGGATTTTTTTCTGTAAATACCATGAACAATCAGCCTCCGGAGTTTCGCGGTCTTATCGTGAAACACGGTGTATATGTCTTATGGGGAACTTTATGGCCGGGTGTGGATTGCACTACCCTCCCGACTGAGCTGGAATAAACTGCTTATATTTTTTTTTTTTTTCAATCCTGGGTGTTTGTAACATTGTTCCCTTCTGTTGCCTCCTGACCTGGTAAGGTGGTTAAAATAAATTAATAAATCACTTGTTTTTTTTATTCTCTCTTTCCACTTCGGTTTATGTATAGTTTATGTTTTTCTACACAGAAATGAATATACTTACAAGGCATTAGAAAAAGAGCTATTTATGTCGTCGCTGGAAGGCCGGCGCAAAAAATTTGATATTATTACATTATTTAAAATTGTAAACTCCTTGCTTGATTCTCCTGATTTACTTAAATTAATAAATATTAACATTCCTCAGAGAAACTTACGGCATTATCAACCTTTTCACACTGGAACCCACAGGACAAATTACGGTTTTAACTCTGCCATGCCCAGAATTCTTAGACTAGCGAATGTAAATCCTAGTCTTGACTTCTTTGGGAATAAATTGTCTTCTTTCGTGAAATCACTAAATTCTATTGAATTTTAACAACTTATTCCTTCTGATTTCCCATATACCTACTCATTTTACCGTCCCTCTACTATTGTATTATTTTCTATTGTATCATTGTAATGTGTTGTACCATTTATGATATAATTGTTAATTTTTATGTAATTGCCGATTAGGCGTAAATAAATAAAATAAAATAAAATAAAAAAATAAAATGTATGCCTCGTTATAAAAACAAAGGAACATTAATTTAGACCGTTTATTTTTGAACTGACATCATGGCCAGGAATCATCATCAGATATTTATGTATGTTACATATTGTGGGTGTGTATTTATAGTTTTGTTCATCCTACGATGGCGATGGTACGGTGTTATATCGTTCCTGCCATTTGAGGATTATATAAATATATAGATTTGGCACGTGGTGTCATGAATCTATTAATAACCAGCGTCGACGTTGGCATTGCGATCACCAACGTATCTATCTTAATGTAGATATTAATTTATTTGTTCTTTTACATTCTTAATATATTTTTTCTCTCTCTTAGATATAATAATTAATAAATCCTGCATTAACTCGTATATAATAGAATCCACACTTCGCCATTTGACTTGATTTCTGATTTCAAGCATAAGCCGCTTAATTTTCTTATAGATTAACAAATAGATATTTCTCTTTCAACTTTAAAGCCCGGGACAGTTTTCTATGCAGTCTGAAAACGGTCCCGTATAGTATACGGCGTATACAACGAAAACTGTTTAAAAAACTGCGTGCTTATGTCAGATTTAAGCTGACATGACAGTTAATGTTTTTTATGTAAACGTTTAGTAGACATTGGTTTATTGTATGCTTTTAAATACGTAAAAAACCAATAACATATTTACATTATTAGCTAAATATACAATTTCCTGAGAGCAAACATACGATAATAACTTACAATCGCGTTTCAAAAATACACATATTTAGCGTGTCTTTTGACAGAAGTTTGACAGACTGCACAGTTTTCTGAACAAGAAACTGTGTAGTTTTCTGAACAAGACACTGTCCCGTATACAGCGGGCATAAGAAAAATGTGTTACAATAGAAATATGATTAATATTTGTTTATTTATTTATTTCACATATTACCTCAATTTATTTCAGAAATACCTCGCTGGGCCAAGCCCGTGTTGAGGTATTCATTTACAAACTTTGGTAGATTATCTTGAAGAGTTAAAGTGAAGAAATTCCAAGCTTCATTTGTTCCGTTGTGATTTAGAATGTCAAACCATTGGATTTGAGTTAAGCTTTTCTTCATATATTCATATGTTGGTTTTTGTATGCATTTTAGGTTCATTACATTTTGGTGGACTATTACTTTGAATTAACACAGTAGTAAAATGATCTGTCAAGGATGACTGATCAATTATTGCAGTAAAATGACTTTTCGACTTAACCATCATATGATTTATGCAGGTCTCACGTTATTTGTCTCTCCTTGTTGCTTTGTTTACAGCTGTTTTAAAAGAGTAATTAAGAAAAAGCTCTTCGTATTTATTTAGTATATATACTGTCCTTTCTTCAGTATGTCTATATTCAAATATCCAACAAATTTTTTTTTTTTTTTTAACCACCCAAGGAGGCCCAATTCATGCTCTATTATAATGATGAATTCTTCGTAGTTTTTATTTATTGATCTTATATTTTGTTGCAATATTTCATTAATTTTATTTTATTTTGTTTCAGATATTACGTCATGTTCATCTCCTAAGTAAGTTTATGATTTTGTTTTTTACCTTTAATGCCATAGAAAATACATTATTCGTCTTTAATCATAAATACTTGTTTATTTTACTGTGCATAATATTATGCGGCTTCTTATTCTGACGAATTTAGTGTTGTATAATCACCCTGCTGTCTAATTATGTTGTTATCATAATATTCTTACTTTTATAATGTTGCATAATTAAAAATGTTTCATGGAACTGATATAATGATAATGTCTGCGACTGAAAACGACTGAAAGTAATATCAGTTTTTAGTATGAAATATGTAACTAAGTAACCATCACGCCACTTCTCCGAAGGGGTAGGCAGAGAGGATAGAACGCCACACCACTCTGTCTTGGGAAACTTCCCTTGCCTCCTCCACATTCATACATGTTCTCATGCGCGCACGTCGATTATTCCGACTTTTCACATGACCCCTTTCAAGTATTTGATGTACTTGATCATGCCATGTCTTTCTCGGCCTTCCTCGACTTCTACAACCAGACACACTCGCATCGTAATTCCTTTTAGCCGTTCTTTCATCATTCATTCGCTCCACATGACCGAACCATCGTAAAAGACCTTTCTTAATTTTGTCGATAAGCTTATTTCAGCCTTGCATTCTGCTCTAATTTCGATATTAGGGCAATTATCGTACATTTATTGAGTTAAAAAGAAAATAAAGCTGATGCTCAACCAAAACTGAACACACGCTTTTGTTTAATGTATTTATTATTGTTGTTGTGCAGGAGAAAAATAATGTATGTAATTGCCATATCCAGACATCCACACACACCCTCACTCGTCTATTCACCCTGACACACACACACACACACCCTCGCTCAAACATCCCTACACCCTACAAGACACTTAATTGGTTTATTTTTTATTATTGTTATTTCTGTATTATTTCATATTGTAACTGTATGTGTCCAAAACCAAAATAAAAACAAAACCAAAATAAAATAAAATAGTTTTTCCGCACATTCGCCTTAAAGAGAACGCATTTCAACAGCATTCAATCCACTTTCGCCCTTTTTTCCCAACTCCATGCTTCGCGTTCATACATTAGGGTTGTTACCAGAACTCCATTATGAACTGCTAATTTAGCCTCTTGCTAATTAAATTTTTGTACAATATATTTATATTAAATCGCTTGGCCTGGAGGCAGTTTGTGGATTCCATATGCTCCACATAGGGAGCGGATATGGTATGATGATGATGATATTATATTAAAATAATGATAACTAAAATACACCACGTTATTATTAAAAATAATATATTGTCCGCTTTATGGTGTAGTGGTTAGCGAGTTGGACTATTGTGCATAAGGTTACGGGAACGATTCCTGGCAGGGTCAATAAATATATATTATTTTCAGCATGATATTTCACATGAAACTATTTCATATCTCTACGTAGAATCAAAAGCCACATTTATATATATATATATTTTTTTAATTTCCTTTGGCTGAGTTTAATTTTTCAACTTATTTTATTTAAAATTCATGTCAAATACAATCGTTGGAGAAATATAGCAAAATTCAGCTGAAAATTACTCAAATGACTCCTGAAAACGAAGATTATGAAATGTGGTATTTGACTCTCAAGTACTGAAATACCATGAGTTAGTGGTTTACGTTTCCATTAATGTTAGGTACCAATGTCTTATTAAGAATTTATATCTCAATCTAGACTATACATGGAGTAACAAAACTTGTAGTACAATTCGAAAACTGGTAAATCTACATCGTATTGGGAGTTACATGTGTAATCAGGAACTTAGGAATCACAGCTTTCAAATTATTATTTTTTTAAGCTTTCAAAAGTACCGAAAATAGCACAAATTCATATTAAAATTAGATTTTTGCTTTTGATTTATTTATGGATCGTATTAATTTGACCAGACAGATTATATTAGATAAAAATTTGTAAGAATTTCTCAGAAAAAAAATGAACTTCTTACTCAATTTTCTAGAAAACTAATATGGGTCAAATACTAGCGAATCTACATCGTATTTAGAGTCGAATGTGTAATATGACTTTCAAATCTGAGCCTTTTAAAATAATAATTTTCCTATCGTTAAAGCTTTTATACGTATAATTGTACAAATTCTAATTAAAAAAAATTTTTTTTTTTTTGGCTTTTGTTTTCTTCATTGATAATTATAAAATTGACTATATAAATTATATTTGGTAACAATTTGTGAAAATTACTCGAGAACAAAAAAACAAAAAACAAAAAAGGAAAGTTTGATAATGCCCTTACAAGGCGAAACAATTGTCACTAACTTAATAAAATAACGTAGAACCAAAAAAATCGTTTTTTGATTTTAACATAAAACAAAAAAGCTTTTTATTAAATTTTCTCTAAAACTATGTGTCAAATAAAAAAAATTAATTCTACAAAATCGAGTTTTGTTCCACGGTGTATAAAGCAATATGGATTTTTTAGACAGCATTATTTTTAATTGAAAATGAAGACACGCATTGATTTGGAAATCAATTATTGATTTTACCCTTTCAAAAATAGAACCTTTAGAGGCTATCATCATCATCATCATTATTATCATACCATATCCTTTGTGGAGCATATGGATTCCACAAACTGCCTCCAAGCCAAGCGATCGGCCTCCAGTTCCCGCGCATCCTCACAAGTTAGGTCCACGTCCCGCAGCTCTGACGCAAACTGCCGACGGATTTAAAGAGCTTTGCATTCCAGAAAACAAAATAAAGAAACGCGTTTCAACAAGAATTTTAGCAATTTTACTTAATCTGCCATACTTATGAAAACTTTTGTGAAAATAATTTTTTTTTTGTATAGGCTCTGTATAGGCAAGGTTTTAATACCGATCCGCAATCAGCGCACAAATTTGGGGAGCACGCTTTTGCGGTTGCCGGCCCTTTGGCTTGGAATGCTCTCCCACCAGAAGTGCGCAACAGTGAGAGTGAAGTGATGTTTCGAAAGAAACTTCATACACGTTTGTTCTTTTAATTGTTTGATTAATTTTGATAATACATAAGATTTTCCCATGCCGTAAAATTCAATATTTAAAGCGCCCTTGAGGTACATTTACACGAAAGCGGCGGTATATAAATTATTATAAGCACGTCGATTATTCCGACTTCTTACATGCCCACTTTCAAGCACTTGTTTTACTCGATCATGCCATGTCTTTCTCGGCCTTCCTCGACTTCTACATCCAGGCACAGTCGCATCATATATTTTTTTAGCCGTTCTTTCATCATCCATTCGCTCTACATGACCGAACCAACGTAAAAGACCTTTCTTAATTTTGTCGATAATGCTTATCTCAGCCTTGCATTCTGCTCTAATTTCAACATTAGTGCACCTTTCATACATAGTTTTACCACACATTCGCCTGATAGATCGCATTTCAACTGCATTCAATCTACTTTCATCCTTATTTTTCCAACTCCATGCTTCGCTTCCATACATAAGGGTTGGTACCAGAACTCCATTATGCACTGCTAATTTAGTTTCTTTTGATAAGCACTTATTAGATACTACCGACCATTATTTATGTTACCGGCACTAACCCTCCTTCAAAATTATAATAAATAAATAAAAATATAATAACAGAAATGCAATGGTGACCCATTTTCCTGCCGACTAATGAGTCGAGTATTTCAACTTGTTTTGTTCTCTGTCTTGTCAAGGCGAACCACCGACATTGTTGGTTCGTCAAATCTACTTCTGTCTTGGGTAGTTTATAGCTAAAGCAGAAACTGCATTCAGCTAAACAGAAATATTATGTCATGAACACATTTCAATAAATTGTTAAATATACACCGTGCTTCACGCTGACACCTCGAAACTTCGGGGATGGTATTCTGAGAAAAAAATCCTAATAAGGTTTTTTGAAAGCGTACCAAAACTGGAAAAAGTTCGTGTTTTGCCCTGTCCGACAATTTTATTTTGCGTTATCTATCAGTTATTTTAATGGGATTGAATTGTTCCGTTCATCATCATCATTCCATATCCGCTCCTTATGTGGAACATATGGATTCCACAAACTGCCTCCAGGCCAAGCGATCGGCCGCCAGCTCCCGTGCAGACTTCTGAGTTTTGAGAATAGGTGTCTTAGAAGAATGTTAGGTGTGTGGTAGTCTGACTTTGTAAGGAACACATTTTTGAGGCAACGGACACAGCAACCCTTGGTATCTACTGTCATCCGGCGAAGGCGTTTCGGCTGGCTAGGCCATACATTGCGTATGCCTCCCGAGAGCCTTAACCATGCTTGTCTATTTTACAAGGCATCAGGTTCTCTGTTGACAACTCGCCGGCAGTTTGCGTCAGAGCTGCGGGACGTGAACTTGACTAGATATAAAAATTAATTTACTCCACCTACGTTCCAAACATTTTAAGTAACGTTTTTGCAGTATCGCATTACTAAGACGATGGTGGTGTCCATGGACACCACTTTGGTTTAAACCCCCGGTGAACCATTTTGTCTTTTCTATAATATAATTTTAGTCTATGTTGTAGACCAGCGTTTTTTATTAATACTAATGCATACAGTTCAACAGCTGTCCTTCTAATCAACCTTTGAAGACAATTATTGTTTCATCTGTATTTGTGTGTTTCATCTGTGTGTTTCATCTGTGTGTTTCATCTGTACGTTTCATCAATTTTCTGTAAACTCCATCTCTGGTGTTGAAATAAGTGGGCACGGATCATGAACTTTACAATGGTCGAAGTATTTAATTGCAAGTAATTAATCGATCAAGTAACGCGATGATCATGATCAACTCAGCGTCGTTATATCGTGTGAGTCGTGTCGACTCACGTAGATGGCAGAAGTTTAATTATTAGGTACTTGTGCAGCGCACAAATGCCTTGAAATTGCTATTATTAAGCTTATTATTATACCCTTTAGATTATTGAAACGAATAAAAAAAGTTATCAGATGCTACATACTACTACTATTCTCTCTTATCCGCACCCAATGGTGCATTGGGCACTGAATTGGAACACACCAAGTACAGTGGACTGTGTATCAGATGCTAGATAGTATACCTAATACTTGTTAAATAAATACAATTTGGTAATACTTTGTATAGGTACCTACCCTTATGTATGGTAGTGAAGCGTGGTGTTAGAAAAAGAAAGATGAAAGTAGACTGAATACTGTTGAAATGCGATCTATGTGTGGTAAGACTATGTATGATAGGTGTACAAATGTCGAAATTAGAGCAGAGTGCAAGGCTGAGATAAGCACTATCGACAAAATTAAGAAAGGGCTTTTACGATGGTTTGGTCATGTGGAGCGAATGAGCGATGAAGGAACGGCTAAAAGAAGTTTAAATGCAAGTGTACCTGGATGTAGAAGCCGAGGAAGGACGAGAAAGACATGGCATGACCAAGTACAAGTACGTGAAAGTGGACATGTAAAAAGTCGGAATAATCAGCGTATGTGCATGAGAAGATGTATGAATGTAGAGGAAGCAAAGGAAGTATGTAAGGACAGAGTGGTATGGCGTTCTATCCTCTCTGCCTTTCCCTACGGGGAAATGGCGTGATGGTTAGTTAGTTAGGTACCTACTTTTAATACGTAGAATGAATCACCGTAAGACCATACTACTCTGCTTCTCTCCCTTATCCGCACCCAATGGTGCACAGGGCACTGCTTTGGTTCACTAAGTGCAGTGAGTCTTGATCATTCGTTTCATAAAGGCAACATGATCAGTCTTACGCTTCGGCGCCAGTCTAAGATATCACATATGAAATATTTTAATGTTAGCAATCTTCTGTCGACAATAATAATAATGATGATGAAAAAACATATGTGTTACAATAATTATTCACATTATACAATATAGATATTAGTGATAAGACAAGAAAAATATAGTATGCAACCCACAATAATGTCCGTTGAAAACCACAATGAATGCGTTTATCTTTTATATTAAAAATTAAATATTAATAGATATCTATTAGTTAACCAGTTAGATAAAAAATATTCTTAACCACAAAAATAATGGGTGCGATGTGGAGATATACTATGAGACTATTCGTAGCAAAGTTAGAAATCTCCGTTTTCACTAAGGCTCATAATCAGCCCTCGCAATAGCCCCATATAAAGTAGATAGTTAGCGCTGCAATCATCAACGTATCTACATAATATTATATCGCCACGCATTCTAAACTGCATTAACTCAAAAGTAATCTTTTGAGAAATTGAAAAAAACTTATATTAGGTATTTCAGCACTGTTTCATTTAAATTCGAAATGTGCGTTTATTTATTTAATCTTTTGATTTAAAAAAATTGAATGGAAAATTCCTATTAAATGTTTATTTATGTAAATGTTTATAATCTTTTTCTTCTTTTGATGTTAATTTTTTTTCTCTGAAAAGTTGGAAAGCTCTGCTCTGCCTTGCTCTAATTTAATTAGTCTCACGAGATAAAAGCTCTAATATTTCACAGTGAAAGAACTTGAGAGTTTTATCCAATACGGTCTAAATGGGTTTAGGTAAGGCCTTTTACTTGTTGTTTTCTATACCTCGACCCAAAATATCTGCGTTTTTCATTAAATTTTGTACTCGATATATATATTTTTTTTCGCTCTGTGAATTTTTAAAATAACTTCGATTGAATTATATTTTATAAATTTTACGATGCGTGTAGATACTAGGGTAAAATTATTTAATTGAGTAGGTAGTAGGTAGTCAATATTGATTACATTTTTTTCGTAAGTAGAATTTTTGTAAAAAACAGATTTTCTCTCAGTTTTATTATGTATTGTCACAGCAAAAAATATTAATATTCTTGAAAAGTTTTAATGTTTTGCGGCATCTATTTATCAATAGCACAATAACCCCAACAACCTCAAATATATTATACCGACATCTCTTGCTCAGTAGCGTAACTATATTTTATCTTGGCTTCACACCACAAAATGTAACTACCGACATCTGTTGTTGGAATTTAAAACTAGCATAGGTTCGTGTTTATTATTATCTTCTCAACATCGAATCTATTTTTCGAACTCCTTTTATAAACACCCATTCTTTTTTTTCTGTTGCCTGTCATTGATTTAAACTTAGTTGGTTAATTCACAATAATTATTTTTTTATAGGTTGTTATCTTTGGATAAAGGTATTTTTAAATTTAAAATTATGTATTTAATACCTAAATTACTAAAAGTACCTACCTAAACTTTCTCAAAGCCAAATAATAAGGATTTCATTTTACAGTACTAATAATTATTTAATAAATTTATGTAATAACCTAACATCAAAGCATAGTTTACCAAACATTTGTCTTAATTCATATTATACATTCAATTTTTACTTTTACCGATTTTGTAGGTCTTACTTAACTTTCAGTCATACGCTTCAGAGCTAGTCCAAGTGATCATATTATTATATATTATGGGTGAAATTCACTTAGACCCTTAATGTAATAAAATAAGATCAAGATAAACTGCACGTGGTGTACCACTGCAGTTCCTATGCACCACTGGGTGTGGATCAAGGAAAGTAGTATTAAGTAAACTTAATAAAAAAAACTAAGTGTAGGTTTGTAATTTATCCGCGTTCCTCATAGTACCTACCTACTTTAAACTTAGACACAAATGTACAGAATGAACGCCATTTTGAACAGAATTAAAATGTAACTCCGTGTTTTATACGGTGTGAACTTTTCCATTTAAGTATTTGTGGTTTGAAGTTAAAATATTTCCGTGTCATCGGATCCTATAAAGTTGCACTACTTTACAATACGGCGATACCAAATACAAACACAGTACAACATTTTGAGTATGTCTCGTTGAATAATTTGGGAAGATAGAAAGAAGTATAGGAAACCAAAGAGGTATACAATGAAAGCCCCACCCTTTCCCATGACTGCTTTAAAGACTATTATGTTTTTTTTTTTAGTCCAGCCAACTCTACCGATTTTTTCAACAAGCTAAACCGCGATTTTAAGATCGTTAGTGTGATAAAAATACGGATGAATTTACGTTATGTACGCGAACAAATGCTTTCATTGCCCCTACCACTATCTCGGCTTATGTATTATAATTGTCATTGTTTCCATCACCCAAACCAACCAGAGTCGGCCCAAATTAACAGTAGTAGGGTATGTTAGTTTCTACCCCGATCATTATTTATCAATAATTACTACCACCCGTGTGGAGACCGGTATCCCGCCTCGCCAGGCCCCCATCCCAGACATCCACCCGTGCATTCGCGGTCAGGGTCTTAAAGGAGGGGGGATTAGGGAAAAGAGGGTCTCCCTTTAATACGAATAAATCTTTCGCCTTTTAACCACTATTTCACTATGGTAAGAAATGAATAAATGTTAAATTACCTATTAAAACATAATAAATAAATATCGTGTTTAGGTAGATGAACGCCCAGAACTGGCTGCCGATCGCTTAGCTTGGAGGCAGAAAAAAAAATTTAATGAGTGTTTCCATTAAAAAAAAAAAAGTAACATTAATCTGCAAGACTTTTTAGTCAACTATTTTGTGTTTATCCCTTAAGAGCATATCCACCACGTGACTCGAGGCCGCTTTCCCATACAAAAGTATTCCTCGATTTTCTCCCTGGAATTTAACATTAGAGCAATGATTTTTTTACATTTTTTAGATATCGACCAGATGCGTGTTTGTCTTATTTTTTTAATCATTTATTTATCTCCTCTACGAAATGTAATATTTAAAAAATAAGACGAAACAAACACGCACCTGGTCAATATCTAAATGAAACTCCGTGGAATATTACTACTACTTCGCCTTGTCCGCATCGGGTGCATAGGGCACTGAATTGGCACAAGTCGATCTTTTCACAAATGTTTACCACTTTGTGGTTTATTGTGTTTATGTTTGGGACAGCGAGTTTCTCCTCCATCCCCTAAAATGGAAATGCAGTTCTCCCCTTGCACACTGACGTCATACTCTGACGTCACTGGCCGGGACACGCCCCCATCACACGGCATTTGATCCGCACACAGGATTATGGAAAATTTAACAAGCTACCGGGATTTAATTTCATTTCGGAAATGCATTTCTTTGGGATTGAAATATCGTGCATTATGTGACTTGAAATTTTTCGCTAAAGGAAAGCTCCGTAGTTTAATAGTAAATAGGAAAATGTTATAATAATGTTATAATATAATAAATATGAAATAGGTTTTAAAGTTTAATGTTTTAATGCAATGTTTATTTGATGCTGGATTGTTTTAACATTTTTTATGTATATTATGATTTCGTGTATTTGCTGTAAATATTTAATATGTAAAAGGCACTGAGTGCCGTTTATTTTAATAAAATAAAATAAAATAGTGATTTTTTGTAAACCATTTATTTAATTTTGATTACATCTTATTTATTCTGGGTAATACAACATTTTAAAATAAAGTTTTACGAATTACCTTCAGAGTGTCCACGATATCTGGTTTCCGTAAAAGGTCCATAACTCTTCGTTCCACACGATTCTCCAACGTCAGTTGTCATTTTCCGGTCAAAAAATACGAAATCACGAAAAAATGCTGGAGTAACAAAACTCGAAGTACAACCCAAAAACTGGTGAATCTACTTCATATTTGGAGTCGAATATGTAATTTATGACTTTTGAATCTGAGCTTAAAAATAATATTTTTTCGATTTCCCAACAAAGACAGAGAAACTCTGGAAGCGAATGTGGGTTATCTAGGCGATCACAGGGCTCATGACAGGTTATGTTATCGCCTAGATAACCCACATTCGCTTCCAGAGTTTCTCTGTCTCTGTTGGGATATCAATAATATCTTATATCAGCCCAGCATGGGTATAATCCAGTAATTTGTCTACAAGTATTTATATACATTCAAAATGTTGTTAATATTTTTTCTACTAAAAGTTTTCGTAAGTACCGCAGATTAAGTAAAATTGCACAAATTCTTATAAAAATTCTTTTTTTGATTTTGTTTTATTTATGGATAGTATTATTTTGACTAAATACACTAAATACATGCAATTTGATAAAAATTTTGTATTTTTTTTAAAAAAAACTTTTAATTCAATTTTCACGAAAACTATGGGTCAAATAAAAATTTTCACACCATAAAATCGACTTCAAATATGATATAGATTCACTGGGTTTGCGCTTGTACATCTAGTTCGGTTATACGATGTATTTTTAGATACACTCTTTTAAAAATACAAAATTAAAAATTCTAGTCTTCAGGTGTCTTTAGGCGCCCTATCCTCGCCACATACCCCTAATGGGAAATTGCGGAGTACGAAGATAGCTGAGTACGCAACGACTTAGATGAAATCAGCGGAATTTATCACCCGAGACTGTTTAAACTCACTTAGTACATAGGTATTATAGGGTGTAGGGTGTACGTCAGGGATGGGAAACCCCTATTTTTTGCTCACCTGGCCTTTTTGGTTAAAATAAAATGAACATCTTGTCGCAGGCATAATTTTAAGTAAATTTATGGGTTTAAATCATGATATAACATTTTGGAAACCAAATTTTGAGTATTTATGAATATGTTTACTTGATGAGCATGTTTACTTATTATTATTGATATATCGAAGGAGTTTCGGCTGGCTAGGCCATATACTACGTATGCCTCCCGAGAGCCTTAATCATGCTTGCCTATTTTACAAGGCATCAGGTTCTCGGCGTCTGGTCTTCCACTGTTGACAATTCGTCGGCAGATTGCGTCAGAGCTGCGGTACGTGGACTTGACTTGGGAGGATGCACGGGAGCTGGCGGCCGATCGCTTGGCCTGGAGGCAGTTTGTGAATTCCATATGCCCCATATAGGGAGCGGATATGGTATGATGATGATGATTGATATATCAACAGTGACAAAGAAACTCTGAAAGGGAATACTTATGGTTTTTATTTTAGATACGGTGGCAGTGAAAACAAAATATAGGAATAGGTACCCTGATATTTTTATTGTAATAAAAAATATTTTTAACGCTATCTTAAATAGGTTACGTACCAATCTTGGCTCGCGTGCCACGTATTACTTTTCTTCCCTAGTGTAGGTGAAGGATCGAAAAGAGTTTATCTTGCGCGTACACGTAGATTTTATTACGTGAACGTAATTCCCGCTATTTCGCACCTTGCTTCCCCCCTTCAGTACCTACTATCTGCGTAGTCACCGTAAATAGGTAGAGGTAGGTACACTAACTAGTCTACTGAATTTCTTTGGAGAGTATTTCCTAAAAATAGTACCCGCCGATATAAATATAGAGTTGAACTTTTTTTACCGAACGTTGTTCAATTTTTTATGTACGTAAATATATTAAAATATTTAGGAATGATTGGAAATTATTTGAGGTAATTGAATAATCTACGCATTTTGCTTAAAAAAATTCAATATTTTGTTTGTTAGTAATAACAAGTCAATTGAAAAGTCCCCGGCCTACCCCAGATCTGAACCAGGAAGCAATTCGAAGCCCAATTCATGGATTTTTGCCATCGTTTTCACTGACTTGTGACACGGTGCATTGTCTTGGTGAAGCAGCACTTTCTTTTTCTTCAAATGCGGTCGTTTTTCGGCGATTTCGTCCTTCGAACGGTCCAATGACTATGTAATAGTCGTTGTTGATGGTTGTTGAGGAAGGGACCTTCTTTTTTCAAGGTAGCCAATGAAAATTATTCCATGCGCATCCCAAAATACAGACGCCATAACCTTGCCAGCCGACTGTTGCGTTTTTCCACGCTTTGGAGCGGGTTCATCGTGTGCAGTCCACTCGGATATCAACTCAATAACATATTTACATCATAAGCTTCGAATCGCGCTTAAGTACATATTTAGCGTGTCTTTTAACAGAATGTTAAGTGCTGAATTTTGAGAGCAAGTGTCTGAGAAGGATATAGGGCATTAGGTGGTTTGACTTTATAACCCACATTGAAGTTTGGGAACGGGCGCAGAAGCCTCCAATAACTGAAGTCGTTAAGTCGCCGCGGTGGACCTGGCTTGGGCATGTACTTCGGATGCCCCGAGAGAGCCTCAACCCGAGCTGCCTCTTTCTTAATTCTTTGGCAGACCGTCGATGACCACCTTCCGGATGTACTCGGCGGAGCAGATGGATGCGGGCCTGACGTGGGAGCAGGTGAGAGAGCTGGCTGGCGATAGGGTCTGCTGGAGGGATCTAGTGATGTCCACATGAGCGAACGTGGTGAAAGAAGAAGAAGAAGAAAATAAAGGCTGTTAAACATCGGCATTATATGCTCAATACTATTGTATATTTTCTAATATAAACCTAATACTTAGTGGATGAAAATATTTAATAATGCCAATAAATTTAAAACCATTCATATTTTATTAATCTGTCGACCGTACTCGGCAATTGCTGGAACTTATTTTGAAAATACCCACAATTTTTTCAGGTTAATTTATAATCTGATTCGTTGCACTATCGGATTCACCCCCTGATGGGGTGGGTAGCTCTAATTAGTTGATTGCCTTCTCCACTAAACCTTCTCTATAGGACGGTAGGTATACGTATCTGTATGAAGGCTGTATTTTTCCACCCCTATTAAACCCTCACCCGTATTAGCTCTGATTAGTTTAACCGTAATATAAGATTTATTATTTGTAAAGGTAGATTGACTGTGACACATTGTTAGGGAAAATCAAAGAACGTTTTTAATTTTTGTGGTAGATATATTTTTTTGAGACGCTTAATTTTCTCATAAGACGAAAACGACAGTTAGTAAATGCATAATGTTACATATATTCTGAAGGGTAAGATTGATAATCTAATCTTTATGTAATAATGATCAAAATATACCTACTGTTCTGGCTTTACTACCTAAGCAGTGCCCTATGCACCATTAGGTGCAGACAGGGAAATTAATGAATAGATATTATATTACATTTAAACATGATTGACCATAAGATTAACTATTTTACAATTTGACATCTCAACAGAGACGAGAAACTTGGAAGGGAATATGGATATCTAGGCGTTTACAGGGCTTATGACCTGTCATTGGCTGGGTTAAGTGGCACTTGATGTATTACAACATTCCCCATTTCACCTAGTATTTGATATCCATATCTGCCAATATACAGTAAAATGGCGCGATGCTTCACATGTAAACTCTCTATCATCCATTGAGAAAATTGCTAAGCATTTTAGCAGAAACCTTTATGATTGCAAGTGAGATTCTTACCGAATTATATCACAATACATCAAGTGGCCACTTAACCCAGCCAATGACAGGTCATAAGCCCTGTAAACGCCTAGATATCCATATTCCCTTCCAAGTTTCTCGTCTCTGTTGAGATGTCAAATTGTAATTATTAGCCCGTAATGGGTGAAATCCAGTTTTTGTCTACAAGTATTTGGACACACTCAAAATGTTGTTTAACTATTTTAACTTAAAATGTTTTAATGTATTTTTCAACATCATCATCATACCATATCCGCTCCCTATGTGGAGCATATGGAATCCACAAACTGCCTCCAGGCCAAGCGATCGGCCGCCAGCTCCCGTGCATCCTCCCAAGTCAAGTCCACGTCCCGCAGCTCTGACGCAAACTGCCGACGAATTGTCAACAGTGGACGACTAGGACGCCGAGAACCTGATGCCTTGTAAAATAGGCAAGCATGGTTAAGATTCTCGGGAGGCATGCGTAGTATATGACCTGACCAGCCGAAACGCCTTCACCGGATGACAGTAGATACGAAGGGTTACTGTGTCAGTTGCCTCACCTCTGTGTTCTTTACAAAGTCAAACCACCAGTCAATGTATTTTACTATCTGATAAAAAAAATTATTACCACCGCAACCGTTAAGATATAAAAAATAAAACGTGATTAACAATTAATCGATATTATTGTTATCTCGGCAACTGGGGCGTTGAAGCTCTGGAAGGCAAAATGAATATCTAGGCATTTATGGGGCTAGTTCCCATTCAATAGCTGGGTAAAGTGACCACTTGCTGTTTTACAACATTCCCTAAGATATCTTCTGTAATGATTGATGCAAGTCTATAATGGGTAAAACCCAGTTTTTGCCAACAAGGATTTGGACATTCTCAAAATGTATTATTTAATACTAATTCTACTACTACTTTCCCATATCCGCACCCAATGGTGCATAGGGTACAGCATTGGTACATGAAGGCATGATAATCTATCTTACGCTTTTATATCCTAAATAATACCATGTATGACATGTATGATAAATAATTTAAGCTTAGTTAAAATTGCACCCACTTTGCACACACGCTGTTACACTGCACTTGGTGTACCGATGCAGTGTCCTATGCACCATTGGGTGCGGATAAGTAGTGGGTAGTAGTAGTAAAATTGCATCGTGTGTTTGTATCAAACAGCCCTCGTTTTATGGATTTTGTGCTCGAGTTTATGTACAATTTTAAAACGGAAAGTCTGTTTATAGTAAACGTATTTTATCGGGGCGAAAATTCTCCGCAAATAGTGCGCTAATCCTCGCAAATGGCGCTTTCCTACAATAATTATTTTGCACTCAAAGGTTTTCCGGTTACAGTGGGATCTGAACAGCTTGATATTTGTCCAAAATGCAGATTTAGAGAAAATTAATTACTTAATTATTGTCTTAAATGAATAAGCTATTAATACCACTTCTACTATTTTCCCTAATTCGCACCTAGTGATGCATAGGGCACTGCATTGGTATACGTAGTGCTGTTTATCTTGGTAATATATTGAACTAAGGTGTTTCTTACGCTTCAGCGCCCGTGCAAGGTATCACGTATGACATAATTTTTCTGTGTAAAATCATTTTGAAATATTCGTAAATATCAATTTTATGTTGACCCTAACTGGAATCGAACCCACGCACGACCTCATACATAGATACATGATACTCCAACGCCCTAACCATCACACCACGTGGCGGACAAATAGCTACAAATAAGTTGTGTAAAAATATATTATTACAATAAAATTAATTGATGAAATTTTTGTTGTTATCAAAAAGTGATAAACCTTTGTACTAGTATGTACGCAAAATAGACGAAGAAGGCATACTGTTATTTGTCAGGGGAATATGGAAAAACATTTCCCAATATAATGGTTATCGATAGTGAACGAAAGACCTGCAAAACGTATCTCCATGTGTAAATAGCGAAGATATAAAATTGTAGGAAGTGATTGGGGCTTGGTGGGGGGATATTTAAACAAAAAATCTGTAATAGCTTAATAAATGCGAATGCGATGGAATTAATGTAATTTAAGAGCATATACTCCACCACGTGACTCGCGGCAGCTTCCCATACAAACGTATTCCTCGATTTTCTTCCTAGAATTGAACATTAGAGCAATGATTTTTTCTCACATTTTAGACGTCAACCAGATGCGTGTTTGCATCGTAATTAATTTTTTAAAGGAGATAAATAAATAATTTATTATTATTATAATTTTTAACACATAGAAATTTTTACAATTTTCCACCATTCTTCATAAGATTCATCGTCTGTGAATCACTCTAGTGACATAAAATTTTATGAACTTCAAAAAAATTTGCTTTAAATCACCTCTGAAATGAAAGCTGAAATTTTCTGATTAAATCTGTATTTTCAGGCGATTTTCTAGCTATCGGAAAACTTAGTCGAAAGTAATTTTCAGGAAACGTAAAAGTGAATGGTGACTAAAAATATAAAAGATTTTTATGATTTGCGTACAAAAGGCTTAAAAACTAATTTCCAAAGTTTGGATTATTTTTTAGAATCTGCATAGATTCGTAGGCATGCTACGATCAAATAAGCTAGTAGGTGATTAAAAGACGTGATTTAAAATGTATTTGATGATGCATTAAAAAACTATAAGTTATTTAAGTGTTTTTGAATTTGATTTAATTCACAATTTATATTATGTTTTGAATGACACTAGTTTATTTTCAATATTCGGTACAGGACAATACTTCGCAACGGTCTTGAAATGACTACCAGACGGTGACAGCAGACGACGTTTTATAGCCGGGTAAAAATAGCTTAGAATATTCTAGGCACAGTACATCGAAATTTCTAGTATGTTCCACGCAATTCTAGTGCCTTCCATATACCTAGCCCCTTTCTATAAAGTGGAAACATTTAAACGCTTTATATTATTCTAACGTTTTCTGTGTGTCTTATTACAATAAATAAATTTTATCACTTATAAAGTTTTAAATTTCACATTAATTTGTTACATGTCACAAACTGTATACCTATAACTCTTATTTGACATCTTCGAACAAGAATTTCAGTCAACATTATTTCATTTAAACACAAAATTAAATTAATTGTTTGCACGGTTACATTCAACATATTAATGGAAGCAGAAAAACTATATATTGGCTATTAAAGGGTAACCCTTGTAGAAGAATATCCTTTAAAATAATTGGTAGCTCCACAAAAAGGTTAGAAAGTAGTTTAAAATACTTAGATCATTAGCCGATCCATTCGCTATATTACCAACACAAGTTGTAAGTAAAATGAAAAATGAATTTCATTAATTAAATACACAAATGCTTTGATTACTACCAGTTGTGTTTATCATTCTTTTATTATTCTTAACATTTGGAGCGGAATCTAATCTGTAGTTAGTTTAGAGTTGGGATAAGCACACTGCATACTGCACACTGCATTGTAGTGCATACAGCACGCGAACTGGGGATTATGTGCTGTGATGTGTTCTGCACTGAAGTCTATCTCTATCCATAGATACTCCATACCATTATCATTGGCCATTGTCTGTGACTTGTGAGACTATTAAAGGGGTACTTATGATTTTCCGTGGAGACAACTAAAATTTAACATCAGTAAAGCGAATACTGGCCTCGTAGACCTTACCCTAAAAAAAGCAAACCCCAGAATAACTGGACACTACTCAAAAAAGCTTTTTTTTCTCGATAGCTATCTGGTTATTTTACTGTAAAGTGTTTGACCAAAATCAATTATAATCACATACATGACATCTTTTTGTAACGGAATTCGGAAAAGGCACCATTTTATGTCTGTTTTTAGTAATGAAAACATTAAATTGATAGTTAGGTGATTACTTTTATTAAATTAATTAAATAAAAATAGTGGTCCGCCTCGTAGCATAGTGGTAACGCATTTGGCTACCATGCATGAGGTCGTGGGTTCGATTCCCGTGAGGGGTCAACTCGAAATATTTGTTTACATGTGATTTTCATATTAATATTTCATGTGTGATACCTTGGACTGGTACTAAAGCGACTGATCATCCTACCTTCATGAAATAAAATGATCAAGATACGCATTTGGTGTACCAACGCAGTGCCCTATGCACCATTTGGTGCGGATAGTGGAAAGTGGTAAATTACAAAACACGTAAAATACTGAAATTTCCTGAAAAACTGAAAACCGTTTTGCAGTTAAAAACTAGCTCGCGATTAACCCTGAATCTTTCCTATTTAAATTCCCGTATTTCCTTATACGTGGCGTATGTGGGTGTGTTACTGTGCCCCTGGGGTTTTATTTTTTACCTCTAGTAATGAAAAGTCACTGGACTACGGTTCGGGGTAGGTTTCACCCCAATCTGCCAGTAAATGATGCTCCCTTTAGGGTTAGTTTTAAATGGTTTGTGACTCGGTCGGGCTTTGGCTCCTTCCACGTAAATTTTTACGTCAGTTGTAACGAAAATTAAAGGTTTTGTTTTTGCACCCATGAATTATTTATTTTGTAAATTATGTGCTTTTTAATTGTGTCAGGATTTATGAAATGAAGTCCTTAACTATAAAAAACGAACCAACTGTTTCCTCTATATTCTTTACTTTAAATTATTAAAGTCTTGAAGGCATCAGTCTAAACATTTAAATTTAAAAAAAGATATTTAATATAAAAGCTGTTTTTTTACGTAGTATTGTCAATTCACAAATTAGGATGTGGATGTGGTGTACAGTATTCATGGTACAATATGTTAAAATTCCATATTTTTTAACCCTCCCTGTCGAGAATTTAACGTCCACCTTATTCTACACAACCTTACCACTGCACCACGAGATGGACAGATTCTTTATAACTCATTTATAATTTATTTGGGTACATTGTATTACATATATCTTAATTATTTTTTTTTAAAATTAGAATATAAATTTTATTTGCGTTTCCCTAATTATTTAGACATCAATGATCAGAGTTTGCTTTATAAGATTGTAAATAACAAATTTGACTCAACAGAATCAATTAATCTATCTTTCAGACCAACAGACTGCCTAATCTTTTCCATATACCTAAAGTTAAAACGAATCACCGAAATAATTCTACGATTCCTCGAATTTGTAAGGCGTTTGATGATAGGCTCAATACCTTGGATATGTTTAACATTCCTTACAACAATTATAAAGAGGAGGTCAAAAACTTGCAAACTTGGGACAACAGATAGGAGTTTTTTTTTCTAAAAAAATAATTGTTAATGAATATTACTTATTTATATTTAGTTAGCGGCTTTGGCCGGATTTTTTTGCTTGCCTATTTTACAAGGCATCAGGTTCTCGGCGTCCTGGTCGTCTACTGTTGACAATTCGTCGGCAGTTTGCGTCAGAGCTGCGGGACGTGGACTTGACTTGGGAGGATGCATGGGAGCTGGCGGCCAATCGCTTGGCCTGGAGGCAGTTTGTGGATTCCATATGCTCCACATAGGGAGCGGATATGGGTATGATGATGATGATGATGATGAATGCATATAATTGGATGGCATACACGTTATTTAGATTGATTATTTTTGTATTATGTATTATCTGTACATCTGTTCCTATCCCAAATATAATAAAATAAACGTTGAAATAATTTGTATTTACAACCTGTGCTTGGAAAAAATCTGGTAATTAGAATGACGTTCCTGTATCTCAAAGTGATTACAGTACGTCCTGTCAAACTTTATAAAAACTAAGAGCCTTTTCTGTCCTTGCTCGGGATATTTGTGAGTAAGTGTAAGTAAAGTTACAAGCAGGATGTATTGTCTTTATAAGGAACGGGTATACTTGCACCGTCCGTTCATATTAAAAGTTTTTGAATCAGGAGAACATGAGACGAAGGAGAAACCAGAGAGAACTATACTTCAATAGCCTAACTGTGCTTTACAAGTCGTGAAATGTCGCCGAAAGTAACTATTTTATTTTATTTTGATGAAAATAACTAACTCACTAACCATCACGCCATTTCCCCGAAGGGGTAGGCAAAGAGGATAGAACGCCACACCACTCTGTCCTGGCATACTTCTCTTGCTTCCTCCACATTCATACATCTTCTCTTGCACGCACGTCGATCATTCCGACTTCTTACATGTCCACTTTAAAGCACTTGTTTTACTTGATCATGCCATGTCTTTCTCGGCCTTTCTCGACTTCTACATCCAGGCACAGTCGCATCATATATTTTTTTAGCCGTTCTTTCATCATCCATTCGCTCTACATGACCAAACCAACGTAAAAGACCTTTCTTAATTTTGTCGATAATGCTTATCTCAGCCTTGCATTCTGCTCTAATTTCAACATTCTAAGAGTGACCTGTTAATGAATGTGGAAAAGTCGAATGTGATGGTTTTTAAAAGAAATGAAAATATGGCTAAGTGTAAGATTGTAGTAAATGGCGATAGCTTGAAACAGGTGGAAGAATTTGTATATCTAGGAAGCATGCTCACTAGTGATGGAAACATGGACAAGGACATTGAAAGGAGGGTTAGTGCCGGAAACAGAGTCAATGGTGCCTTAAAGTCGGTAGTATCTAATAAGTGCTTATCAAAAGAGGCTAAATTGGCAGTGCATAATGGAGTTCTGGTACCTACCCTTATGTATGGAAGCGAGGCATGAAGTTGGAAAAATAAGGATGAAAGTAGATTGTATGCAGTTGAAATGCGATCTCTCAGGCGAATGTGTGGTAAAACTATGTATGATAGGTGCACTAAAATAATGTTGAAAATAGAAAATTGGTGTTGGTATTAAAATATGCTGAAAATGGTGATTTTTGTTAAGTAAACGTATGAAAAATTAGAGAATCAGCTCGCGAGTATTTATTCATTCTTTTTTATTTATTTTTATACAAACATAGATACGTTTGCATTTTTACCATTTCAATTACTATGTCGATCCATACATGTCGATCCATACATTTCAATTACTATGTCGATCCATACAATTTAATTGCAGGCCACTTGTTATTGTCCATTACTCATTTTATTTTTTAATGTATTTCCTGTCCCATCTGTTTGTATAAAAAAACAGAAATATTGGTTTTTCATCCCCGATTCTTCGACAAATTATTTATTTCCGTCGCTGCAAATTGATAACTATCTATTGAAATATCAAGTGATTCACAATTCTATTACAGAAGAATGCAAAAATTGTAAGACTCGTATTTATTATACAGGTTGTAACAAAACTCGATGTACAAGCGGGAAACTGGTGAATCTAAAGCGTATTTGAAAACGATTGTGTAATATGACTTTTTAATTATTTTTTTATTTCTTCTCACAAAAGTTTTCATAAGTATGTCAGATTAAGTAAAATTGCTCAAATTCTTATTAAAACGTGTTTTTCAATTTTGTTTACTTTATGGATAGTGTTAATTTGAGTAAATACATGATATTTGATAACAATTTGAAAAAAAAAATCGAAAAAAAAATCTACTTCGTACTCATTTTTCTCGAAAACTAAGGGTCAAATAAAAAAAATTTACTCTTCAAAATCGACTCCAAGTATGATGTAGATTCACTGATGTCCCGCTTGTACATCGAGTTTCGTTACACCCTGTATTTTAAATAAAGTTTCTCATTGAGTTGTATTAAATTTAATACATGTTATCGGGACGCGAAGGTTAAATAATGTTTATTTTCACTCTCAAACCGAAAATAAGCCATGTCACGTATGCGCGTACGGGAGTGGGAACTGTTTCCCGTTAGTTTTACCTATTCACATTGTTAAGTTTGAAGAGACGAAGTTCGTCTGTTCTGGTCTGTATGGAATGAAGATTCCTCCAGTCTTGGTTGGATGGAGATGATGTCACGCGAATTCCTCGTTAGGGCGTTCCGTTCCCCCGGGACTTGATGTACGAATATATGTACTATTTAGGCTATATGCTGGTACCATGTAATGCCATTATACCCCGAAACTGTTGCGTCTCTGAAATGTAAAATGTAAAAGTAGCCGGCTGGAATACAATGCAGCTAAAACCACTTCCTAAAAAAGTTGCCCATGTCCATATTAAACTCTTGAATATTATGTCAGTAGACCAAATAATTAAATATAATGTTGCTAATGAAATTAACAAAATTTTTAAAGGGATAATTCCAAGATATTTGCAAAACAAATTAAAAAACAATGACTTTTTTTATGAATGTGCAACAAGAGGTTCAAAAAATATAAGATTAGAAAAGAAAAGAAAAACTATGTCACAGAATTGTCTCATGTACAAGGGCATTAAAATGTATGAGGAGATGCCAGAAGAAATAAAAAATTAACAAAATTTAAAGTTTTTTAGGGCTAAGTGTAAAAAATATATGTGTGAGAAATATTAATGTAGATAAGAATAGTTAGGAAAAAATAAATTAAGTGTAATGTAATAATATTAGTATATGTAAAATTATATAGTACTAAATAAATGTAATATAAAAAAATTTAATAAAAAAAATATATTTCTTCAAATTAGACTACAGTAAATTTGATGGTCGATTACTCGAACCAAAGTCTTGTTTCTGAGTAAGTTTAGTAAGCAGTCGATGTGGTTAGTAATTTTAGAATCCGGTGGTATCTAATCATAATTTGTCAATAAAGAACCACTTTTTGGCAATAATTTTTTACATATTTAAAAATGCTTTATAATATCCTACGTAATCAAAAAGTGTACATAAAAAAAAAACACTTGCTGTTTTGTGCACTGTGAAAAATATATTAAAAAAATGAATACTTTTATTCTAATAAAATAATCAATTTTAATGTCAAATGAAGGACATATTTTGAAAAAAAGAGGTGACGACCATAATCAAACAACCAAGCAGACAACAGACAAAAAAAATCTTGATTTATTTTAGTATTTCATATTTAACAGTTTATAGTTTTTACATTTATAATACTCTTTTAATAAATAATAAAAATATGATTTCATTTGTACATATTTTATATGCAATGAAAATGTTTATTTCCAAACAATTGACGACTAGCACCAAAGTTTACGAAGTATTATTTTTAGGTGGATCTCCATATTGATATCATAACCATTAAAATTCATTCTAGTTTTCGTGTTATTCATAACAATTTTATAAATGTATATTTTTAGTTTGTAAATATACCTGTAGATGGACAGATCTGAGCTGTCCGAAACTAGTAGTGTTAAAAATTAAAACTCAATAGTCTAAAACAAAGGGTTTTAATAATATTATTTCACAACGTTAATGCCAATTAAAAAAGTGGAAATTTGTGTTTATCATTCTAAGCAGCTAAATTTTGCACGCACCTATTGGCCACAAATATACATCTTAAACATAACGAAGAAAATACCTTTACTCCATTCTTTCAAGGGTAAGGGCATTAATAAATATTTACCGAAGTTGACTTTAACCCCACTACCTCCTACCACCCTTTTTCATTATTTGGCATTATTGTCTGTCGAAGAAACAAAGAAGTTAAATTTTTACACGTGTCTTTAGGGAAAGGGTTGTTTATGTATCTACTATTGATATATTATTTTATATATATTAAACTCTTATTCGTCGTTCACACTATCAAGCAATTTTCTCACAGGTGACATCTGTTGAGAATTACAGGCCAATTACAGGTCATATGCCCTGTAAACGCCTGGATAATTCACATTAATTTTCAGAGTTTTTCTGTCTCTGTTGGGATATCAATAATATTCGATATTAGCCCAGCAGTAATTTGTTTATAAGTATTTTGTACCCACAAATTAAAAATGTTGTTCATTTAAAAATATTTCAGTTCAACACGGTTTACGTAAGAAATATAATAGTCCAAATAAAAAAAAGTATAATACCTACTTATAAATATGTTTAAAAATTAGCAATATTTTGATTTTAAATTATGAAAAATGAGAATTGTTTATCGGGTTCGTGTTTGAATTTCACATACGTTTTCATCAAGACAGTATCAGGAGCGCAGGAGGTAAAGCATATCACCCGTTTAACGGGCATTCCATACCTCCCGCGTTTTCTCTACTCCTGGTATCTACTAAATACTACACTCACTTACCCCCCGACACATGCGCTCACAGTGACGTCAGAACAACATTTTTGAAAGACGATGAAGGTTAATATAATATAATTTATGTTATTTAATATTATTTCATATAAAATGTTTCACCTTGAACGGCTCTGAAGTGAAAGACTGATATTTGTCAAAAATTACACACAGATTAGTTTTATTCTACAATTTAAACGCAAATAATGCCATATCGACCTCATTCGCATTTGGTACGATGCATATAATATGTAAATGATTTTAGTTATAGTACCTACCTGCTGTTTGGGCTTTATGTTTTTGTAAATCAGTTACGTCACAAAAAACCTCCACTAGCTTTTTTGACTGGATTAATATCAAAGCTTTGAAATATGAATCCGTATTAAACATTTTATCGATCAAAAAGGGGCCCATTAAAAAATAGTGGAGGGCTTTGCCGTCAAAATGTATTTCATGAGTAAAACAACCACTACTATTACTTTCTCTTATTTGCACCCAATGGCGCATAGGGCACTGCATTGGCATCCCAAGTGCAGTGTAACTTGATCTTACGCTCCAGTACCTACCAGCCCACTAGATTGTAAATATAAAACTTTGTTTGAGTTTTTTTTTAAATACAATGCACCTAACCTTTTCAACCAAACTTGCTGTAGTTCTTACAAAACTGTGGTTTTCGACCATTTTTATTTTATTATTACTGTATTTCCGTATATGTAATGCAGTTGAATCTCGCCAACAATAGAGATTCATGAATATTTCCGTTTTTCTCATGGACTTTCTACTGCGTTTCCGTGGCGTAACCGCCCGCAGGCCACTTGTGTAGCCTTTCCAATGAAAACCTATTGACAAAATGGCGGCCGGTCTCCATTAAGCATAAAAATAAAAATAAAATAAAAACGCTAAGAGGTCTGGGTTCGAGTGATTTCACATACAGAGAATTTAAAATAACCCGTGTTTAATTGAAAACGAGCAGGAATGAAAATAATCTTCACTTGTATATATACTCGTATATTTATATAGATATATACATAATATCTACATTGAAAGGTGGGTTAGTGCCGGTAACAGAATTAATGCTGCCTTAAAGTCGGTATTATCTAATAAGTGCTTATCAAAAGAGGCTGAATTGGCAGTGCATAATGGAGTTTTGGTACCAACCCTTATGTATGGAAGCGAAGCATGTAGTTGGAAAAATAAGGATGAAAGTAGACTGAATGCAGTTGAAATGCGATCTCTGCGAATGTGTGGTAAAACTATGTATGATAGGTGCACTAACGTTGAGCTGAATGCAAGGCTGAGATAAGGATTATCGACAAAATTAAGAAAGGTCTTTTACGTTGGTTCTGTCATGTAGAGTGAATGGATAATGAAAGAACGGCTAAAAAAATACATGATGCGACTGTGCCTGGATGTAGAAGTCGAGGAAGGCCGAGAAAGACATGGCATGATCAAGTAAAACAAGTGCTTGAAAGTGGGCATGTAAGAAGTCGGAATAATCGACGTGCATGCATGAGA
The DNA here is from genome assembly GCA_022494985.1 of Micrasema minimum. Lineage (NCBI taxonomy): Eukaryota > Metazoa > Arthropoda > Insecta > Trichoptera > Brachycentridae > Micrasema > Micrasema minimum. The sequence goes on from JAGVSP010001109.1 coordinate 33,377, forward strand.
AGATGTATGAATGTGGAGGAAGCAAGAGAAATATGCCAGGACAGAGTGGTGTGGCGTTCTATCCTCTCTGCCTACCATTTCGGGGAAATGGCGTGATAGCGTTAGTTAGTTAGTTACATATAATATAAGTATGTGTTACTCGTTTAACTTAAACCTACTCATTAAATTTATTTTTTCTCATTGAAAAATTTAAATTCGATTATGTATAAGGTATGAACAGATTGGTAAATTAAATGCAGTTTTATTTCAGTTACAAAATACTTATTGTCTTACCTATGATATTTTGTTTCGTTATTGTGCTATTATCTTCCATTAATCTTAGGAAAATTTTTTGATTTTAAGTAGAGTGTGCCACTTGATGTATTAAACAACAATTTCACCTAATTTGACTATCCATATCTGCCATATATACAGTAAAAAGGCGCGACGCTTCACATGTGAACTGTCATCTCATTGAGAAAATTGCTAAGCATTTTTAGCAGAAACCTTTATGATTGCAAGTGAGATTCTTACCTGAATTAATATCACCTACTAGGAAACGGAAGATGAATCTTCAATTTGTTATGCTTATAACTTTAACCACTAATTTTTATAAACAACATTTGATGTGTCCAAATACTTGTAGACAAAAACTGGTGCCGGGCTAATAATTACAATTTTGTCATCTCAAGAAGTCGAGAAACTTGGAATCTAGGGGATTTTTACAGGGATATGACATGTCATGGGCGGTTAAAGTTTTATGACCTGATATCCATGGAACCTTAAGTGAACTCTCCAAGATGCTAACATTAAAACATTGAGACTCCCATTTGTTTGTTATCCAAATCGTGCATAATATGTGGCGCGACAATTTGACTTCACACTCTCTGTCATCCATTTGAGAAAATTTCTAACATTTTAGCAGAACCCTTTTATGGATTGAAGTGAGATTCTTACCGAAATATATTCACCTACTATCGCGAAGCAAGATGAACCTTCTTCAATTTGTAGAACTTTTACCAGCCTAATTTTATATAAACAACATTTTGAGTCCCAAATACCGAATTATGTAGACAAAAACGCCTGAAGATGGATTTCACCTATTACGTACGGGCTATAATTAAATTTGACATCTCAACAGAGACAGAAATGGAAGGGAAAATGGATATCTAGGCGTTTAGAGGGCTTATGACACTGTCTAATTGGCTGTCTCGTTAAGTGGCCACTTGATGTATTACCCATTTTCACCTAGGGGACATTGTTGTCTTGCCAATATGGCTGTAAAATGGCGAAAGCTTAACAATTGAAGACTTCTGTCATCCATTGTAAAATGCTACATTTTAGCAGAAACCTTAAGGTGTGCAAGTGAGATTCTTAACCGAATTATATCACGAGTTACTATGTGAAACGCCTGAAGATGTATCTTTTGTTATCTTATTAGGTGAACCAGCTAATTTTTTATAAACAACATAATTGAGTGTGTCCAAATAGCCTTGTAGACAAAAACTAAAACGCCTAAATATCCATATTTATCCAAGTTTCTCGTCTCTGTTGAGATGTCAAATTGTAATTATTAGCCCGTAATAATTCAAAATATGATGTTTAAAAAAATTAGCTGGTAAAAGTTATAAAGCATAACTCATTGAAGTTTTCAGGCGTTTTCCTAGTAGGTATAATTCGGTAAGAATCTCACTTGCAACAGGTTTCTGCTAAAATGCTTACAATTTTCTCAATGGTGACCGAGAGTTCACAATGTAAATTCGCGCCATTTTACAGTATATTAGATAATCAAATACAAGGTGAAAAGTAATACCCATCAATGCCATAACCCATCCAATGACAGGTCATAAGCCCTGTTAAAAACGCCTAGTTCCAAGTTTCTCGTCTCTGTTGAGATGTCAAAGTTGTAATTATTTAGCCCGTATAGGTGAAATCCCGTTTTTGTCTAATTGGACACACTCAAAATTGTTGTTTATAAAAATTAGCAAGTAAAGAGTTATAAGCAAAACAAATTGAAGAATTCATCATCATTCTAGTAGGGATGATAAAATCGGTAAGAATCTCACTTGCAATCAAAAAGGATTCTGCTAAAATGCTTAGCAATTTTCTCAATGGATGACAGAGAGTTCACATGTGAAAGCGTCGCGCCATTTTACTGTATATTGGCAGATATGGATATCAAATACTAGGTGGAAATGGGGAATGTTGTAATACATCACTGGCCACATTACCCAGCCAATTGAACAGGTCATAAGCCCTGTAAACGCTAGATATCCATATTCCCCTTCCAGTTTCTCGTCCTCTGTTGAGAATGTCAAATTGAATTGTTTAGCTTGGGAGTGAGTTTGTACATGGCATACACTCCACAAGAATTCGCTGCACTAGTTCATGAATGTTTAATGAACCATTTTGTAAATTTTACAGGGGAGGCTTTATTTTTGTATTTACTTTTTTTTTGTAAATTCTAAATGATTCGTGATTTTGGTATGACTTTGGTACGATACGAAATTACCAATATTATAGAAAATTAACAAAATGTTTCATTGAATATTAAAGAACTCGCTTGCATAAAATTATAAATAGTCACCTTGACACAACGCTAATAAGCGAAATCGGTCTGCCTGCCAATTTACGACTGCGTAATCCAGACATTTTCAGAGTTGAGCGCTTTTCCTCCAATACAGGGTGTTACAATCCTCTCTCTCGTGTGTGCAGAGAGTACAATGTAATACACAGGGACAGCACTGAAGGTATGGACATCTTCGGAAGCTCCGTGGATGTGTTCAAGAGAAGGTTGTCCTTGAGATATTTGTGATCACTTTTGCTTTTATATGTGTGTTATATTTACTTAAGCATTGTGTGTATGTCACATTTTCATAAATATTATGTTTTGGTCATTCGATTAAGCATGATGTGAACAATTTTAAAGGGCAGTTGGTCTACCTAGGTATATTTTTATCTTTTTTTGTATTATATTTAGTATCCTTTTGTCTGTTATTGTTCCGTAACAAAATAAAATAAATAAACTAAGGCAGCAAATTTTAGAATTAGTGACCAGCGATGGTTAGATTAAAAAATATGTCATGCACCGTCTTCTCATCGGTGGACGTCCTTGAAGCCTCGGATTCTAGGTCTTCACACCAGAACACGCTTCTTCCATTTGTCGTCCGTCATTCTGGCTATAAGACCGGTCCATTTCCACTTTAATCATGCAACTCGTTCTACCACGTCGTAGACCACATTAATCAGTTTTCTTAGATATTGTCAGTAACAGTTTCCACAACATTCGATTTGAAATGATTTAGATTTAAAAAAAAGTTGAGTTGAGATAAAAACCAAATAAATCAATACGCTCATTTTTGATTGAATGATTTTATTTTAAAATGAAGTACATATACACATTGTAATTTCATACAAAACCGTGAACTTCATAACATTTTATATTTACACATTTTTAAATTTTGAAATATTTGTAGAATTTCCCTGCTAAAATCATCTTTTAAAGAAAAAAAACTCTTTCTAGTGGTATAAATACATATGATTCAACCAAAAAATGAATTAAGCAAAAGCTAAATTATCGTTAGCTTATTTTCAATTTTTTTTTGAGTGCCAGAAATAACAAATTAAAAATTACAAAAAAATAATAATTCTGTGGGTTACAGATTTATTTATTCATTTGAACTTTCTATTTCAAGTTAGGTAAATGTATAAATGCATGTAATATTATTACTTTCTGTAAATAAAACATTAAACAGTATTATGACAATGAGAAACAGCAGGAAAGAAGATAACTAATTTAATATTTAAATTTTAATGATATTAAAAATAAAAGGTATTAATTCCATTTATAAAATAATTTAATACAATCCAAATTGGCTACCTACGTGTTTGAAAGGTTTAAAATATGTAATTTTAACAATAAAAAACAGTTTGTGCCAAAGATATATCATAAATTTATATTTTTATTAAGAAGCCATATTGTTTTCAGCAAATAAAAATCATTCTTATTACTAAAACATTAATCAGTTCGTGAAGTTCCTAACATCAAAACTAAGTTTATTTCATATAAATTGGTGTTTTAAATTAATTATTATCTAAAGCTAAAACAACAATATTGACAATAATTATTATAATTAAGGAAAAATAAAATAAAAGATAATTTTAATGTTTTAAATAATCTTATGTTGTTTATTTGGTACTCGTACAAACCATCGTAAAACTCTGCTCTAATTTTGACATTTGTACATCTATCATACATAGTCTTACCACACATTCGCCTGAGAGATCGCATTTCAACAGCATTCAGTCTACTTTTATCCTTCTTTTTCCAACACCACGCTTCACTGCCATACATAAGAATAATACGATTATAAATAATAATTAAATAAATCGTAAGAAGCAATATTAAAGTACACGCTTAAAAATATAATTGCTATGTGATTCATATTTTTATTTTCTTTTACATCATAAGATTTGTTGCATAATATTGTTTAAAATTACATTTCGTTTTGTCTACAAGTAATGCGTTTTACAAATGAGTGCTGGTGAGTTTTCTTCTGAATTTCTCGTCGGCTCTTGTGATGATGTGGGGCGAGAGATGGCGGATTCCTGAAAATATTGGGCAAATATCAATATACCTGATCAAGATACACTGCACTTGGTGTACCGATGCAGTGCCCTACGCACCATTAGGTGTGGATAAGGGAAAGTAGTAATAGTAGTAGTAAGCAGGTACATTTCAATGAAAAAAAAAAGCTCTTATCCCAACCACTACTTTCTCTCTTTTAAGCTTAAAATTTATCTACATTCTACATGTTACGTATTCATATTATCTTTTGTTACATTGTATTTTTTATATCTTCTGATTTAATAATCTACAATATACCACTACTCTTCCCTTATCCAATGGTGCATAGGGCACTGCTTTGATACACATGCAAATGCAGCAAAATTGATAATTTGTTACATGAAGTCAAGATGATCAGTCTTACGCATCAGCGCCAGTTCTAGTTATCACATATGAAATATTTTTATACGAAAAACACATTCAAATAAATATCTCTTATTGACCCCAATCGGGAATCGAACCCGCGACCTCATGCATGGTAGCACAATGCGCTACCGCTACATCACGAGGCGGACTAATTCAGAGCCACAAAATGGCGTTTATTTTCCATAAATTTTTAACAAAAAAATAAGAAAAATTTCTCAAACTCTTTTATCAGTGGATCTCTTTAAATATAGGTTTTGGCATATAAAATCATCGTAAATAACAAAAAAAACAATGAAATAAAATGCAATACATACATACATAGGTACAATAAGAAGTAAATATTCAAAAGTAACACCTATTTACCATTTGATTAAATATATGCTTTCTGGTGGTCCTTTTTAACAAAGCTATCTTGATACCAATGCTGATTATCTCCCTAGGTAAAGAATAAATCTATTCTTATTTGAGAGTAACTTCAATGTGATCGGTCGACCTTAATTTTATTTAGCTTGACACTGTGATTTTCACCATAAAAGTGTTTATAGGAGAAGTTTATAGTATTTTTGGCTTGGTCGTAAAGTAACCTGCTCTCTATCGTTTAATTATTTGGCCGCAATGCAAACAAAGCCATAAATAAATCGGCGACAATTTGGTACTCGTATAAGGTCTAAGAATTTATAGGTATTTATCAAACGCAAAATTATTAATCCCCTATTTAATATAAAATGCGTGCAAAATATATATTTTAGGTGATGATGAAAGCCAAAATCCTCGTCTTAAAAATCACAGTTTTTCTTGAGACGCATTTAAGTTTTTTTAGCTGTAGTTTGCTGTACTTTGGAACTTGTAATCTAACTCTAAAAACGAAAATTTAAAAGAGATGTGATTAGATATTTCCTTACATTCTACAAAATGTTTTATGTAATTATACTAAACCCCTCATCCATTTGAGTGCAGATCTCGTCCAATTTTGAATCAACTGTTAAACATTGCATAGGAGACTCATTCAGTTCTTTGTTTTCTTTTGTAAAATCCGAAGACATCACAGTTGGACCTAAAATCTTAAATATATCATCTTCTGGTATTTTTCTGGCTTCGCCATCGATTTCAACGAAAAAATGACCATTTGCAGAAGAATATTTCTTTCTTACATCTTTTTATTCTTCACTATTACGATGATTTGCTTCACTGCTTTCTGATTTCAACTCTTTACAGCCTTCATCATCACTACTGTCTTCTATCCTGCTCTGCCGATGTTTGCCGAGAGTAGCCGAACCTGACTCGGCTGGCCTGATAGAAGGATTGATCCCAAAGTATCTCTGGAGCCTTTCCAGCTCTTCCTTGTACTCATCGTCTACTCCAAATCTCCTGAACTGGTCTGTTTGGCTGACCACGGAGTCGTAGGCAGGGGGAGGGCCTGGGGTCGGAGGTCTTCTGTATGCCGGCAGGTGCTCTCGTAGTACTAGAAAAGAAAGAGATAAAAATATTACAAAAATGATTAGCAATTCTCTCGATAGATGGCATACAGATAAAGTCGCAGTAATGTGGAACGATGAATGAATATGAAATGTAATAACACTGAAAAGTTCATCAGATATGGTTATCAGATATAGGCAGAATGGGGAATGTTGTATATACGCCAAGTGGGCACATTGAAATCACTAATGACAGGTCATAAGCTCTGTAAAGACCTGTATAATCTGTATTAGTTTAAAGAGCTTCTCTATCTCTGTTGAAATTTAAATAATATCATACATGTATTCCTTTGATTAATAAATCGCTTCGTATACAAATTTCTCGTACCATCTTTAAATTATTTACAATAAAAACTTATTTCAATTTTCTTACAACCTGAACAGTACCTACGCATTAACATCAACACAAATAATGTAATAAATTCTCAATATAATATTATTACTTTGAAGGTCAATAATTAAGTGAATTTTCTCAACCTGTCAAATAAATGAATGATAGATTTGGTTTCCTATAATATAATATAAGTGCACATATCGCTAAGATGAAAGTAGAAAAGATGCTGTGTTTAGTACATTAGTCTGTCACCGAATGATCGCCATAGTAAAAAATATTGTCCCCTCCTACGTGGGGTAATACGTAAGCCACATGAGGCGATTTAACTTGAGGAGCATTAGAATAAATTTGGGTGGTACAAAAATCTAAATATGGCTAATATTTAAAAAAATAATATCTGTTTATCTTTGTACAACTGGTTTATATTACAAAAACAGCTTAAAAACAGGTTTTTTTATTAAAATGCACATTAGTTATACGTTCAGAAAAGAAAAATAAATGTAGTATGAAAGACATACTTAATTTGCAACGATATATTAGCGTATATGTATACATGCGATAATTACTCGTATATATCGTACATAAAAACGACGTGCATAATCAAAAGTAGCACTAACGATAGTTTACAGTGTTATTCTGTAAATTATAACAAATCTAATAAAATATGAATTTACAATCATAGAAATATTACTTTAATTATCTGGTTTGTTATATGAAATATTTTGATATTTTTTTGGATCCATTTTTAAATACGGGAAAATAAAAAAGATATTTTTTGAAGTTGGCAAACGTCACGGTTACATAATTGTAACTGCTAGTAACAGTAGTAGAACGTTTTTTAAAAAAAAAATTTAAGCCTTTCCTTTTAAATTTTTTTCTTCTTCTTTTTTCTTCTTGTTCCTTTTATCGTTGCTTTGCTTACTTACAAAGCGTTTTTCCAATTTTTTTATATTTTTTCCCTAATTATTGTGTACAGTATCTACACCTCTTCGTTGACTTTTTTCATTTTTAAGACCAAGGTTTTCAGATGTTCTATGTACCTTCCAGCAGTGGCTTTATTTACAGTTTAAAAATATTAAAAAAAATTGGCATATTTAGAATCATTGTTCTTAAAAACAATGAAAACAACTAATCGAGAACACGTGAAAAAGCATTTGATTAATATTTTGTAATCTTTTTTTATTTATTACAATTAGAATAAATTTGAGAAAAAAGGATTGCAATAAATTTTCACCGAACGTTGTACCCGTAATTATTTTCGGCTGCGAATTCAAATTAAAAACGTTAAATTATTTCGTTTACGTTCTGCAGTAAGAACAATGTGAAATTGATATCCGAACGAACCATTATGGAAAACGTATGTAATGATTGTAGGTTCCCATATCAGTAACAGAGTCATTGCACTGTTTGGTATAATAATTGGTAGCGCGGGGTGGATTTCAGCGGTTTCAGGAATTTCAGCTGTTTTAAACGTAAACCTGAAAACGCTCGGCTCGTAAATAAAAATTTCGTAAAAATGAATATTTATTTAATCATTATTGTCATCTTAACAGAAACGAATATGGATTATCTAGGCGTTTACAGATCCCTGTTGACGTGTGATACCTTGGACTGGAACTGAATCGTAAGACTGGATCATCTTACCTTCATGTAATAAATTGAAATCAAGATGCACTCCACATTGTGCCAGTTTTGAGAATAGGTGTCTTAGAAGAATTTTAAGGTGTGCGGTGGTTTGACTTTGTAAGGAACACAGAGGTGAGGCAACGGACACAGCAACACCCTTGGTATCTACTGTCATCCGCGAAGGCGTTTCGGCTGGCTAGGCCATATACTACGTATGCCTCCCGAGAGCCTTAACCATGCTTGCCTATTTTACAAGGCATCAGGTTCTCGCGTCCTGGTCGTCCACTGTTGACAAATTCGTCGGCAGTTTGCGTCAGAGCTGCGGGACGTGGACTTGAACTTTGGGAGGATGCACGGGAGCTGGCGGCCGATCGCTTGGCCTGGAGGCAGTTTTTGGATTCCATATGCTCCACATAGGGAGCGTATATGGTATGATGATGATGATGAAAATATTAATGAGTGTTATTTTATTTCTTAAGAAGCTCAACATCGTCACCATTTTGGCAAAACACACTAACTAAAATAAAAGTAAATTTGATAGTAATTAGCAGTGTCATAATAAAAAAATATATTATTAATAACTGACTGTATCTCGCAAAAGCTAAATTATCGTTAGCTTATTTAAATTTTTTTTTGAAGCCAGAATATAATAAATTAAAAATTACAAAAAAATAATAATTCTGTGGGTTACAGATTTATTATTATTTGATAACTTTTCTATTAAATTTTGGTAAATGTATAAATTCATGTAATATTAACAGATTCTGTAAATGGAAACAGTAAATACAATGAGAAACAGCAGGAAAGAAGACTAACCTTATTTACATATTATTAAATTTTAATGATGAATTAAAAACAAAAGGTATTAAATTCCATTTATAAAATAATTTAATCTAAATCCAAATTGGCTACCTACGAGTGTTTGAAAGGGTTTAAAATATGTAATATAAATAAAATAAAAAACAGTTTGTTCCAAAGATATATCAATAAATTTAATATTTTTATTTAAGAAAGCCATATTGTTTTCAGCAAATAAAAATCATTCCTTATTACTAAAACATTAATCAGTTTCGTATAAGTTCCTAACATCAAAACTAAGTTTATTTCATATAAATTCACATTTTAAAATAATATTATCTAAAGCTAAAACAACAAATATGACAATAATTATTATAAATTAAGGAAAAATAAACTAAAAGATAATTTAAATGTTTTTAAATAATCTTATGTTGTTTATTTGGTACTCGTACAAACCATCGTAAAAGCCCTTTCTTAAATTTGTCGATAATGATTATCTCAGCCTTGCACTCTGCTCTAATTTCGACATTTGTACATCTATCATACATAGTCTTACCACACATTCGCCTGAGAGATCGCATTTCAAACAGCATTCAGTCGACTTTTTATCCTTATTTTTCCAACACTCCAACGCTTTCACTGCTCATACATAAAATAAATACGATTATAAATAATAATTAAAATAAATCGTAAGAAAGCAATATTAAAGTACACGCTTAAAAATATAATTGCTATGTGATTCATATTTTTAATTTTCTTTTACATTCATAAGATTGTTGCATAATAATGTTTAAAATTACATTTAGTATTTGTCTACAAGTAATGCGTTTTTAACAAATGAGTATGCTGGTGAGTTTTCGTATCTGAATTTCACGTCGGCTCTTGTGAATGATGTGGGCGAGAGATGGCGGATTCCTGAAAATATTGGGCAAATAATCAATATACCTTATCAAGATCCACTGCATTTTTGGTGTACCGATTCAGTGGCCCTACGCACCATTTAGGTGTGGATAAGGGAACATGAAGTAATAGTAATAGTAAGCAGGTTACTATTTCAATGAAAAAAAAAAAGCTCTTATCCCAAATCAATACTTTCTCGTCTTTTAAGCTTTTAAATTTTATCTACATTGTTACATGTTACGTCCTATAACATATCCATTATTTATTTACATTGTATTTTTCATATCTCTTCTGATTTAATAATCTACAAAAACGCACACTACTCTTTCCTTATCCAATGGTGCATAAGGTGCACTGCTTTGATACACATCCAAGTGCAGCGGAAATGGATCATTTGGTTACATGAAGGCAAGATGATCAGTCTTACGCATCAGCGCCAGTTCTTAGGTATCACATAAGAAATATTTTTATACTGATAACAACAGTGTCAAATAAATATTCACCTTATTACGACCACAATCGGGGATCGAACCCGCGACCTCAAGCATGGTAGCACAAACGCGTCAGTGGAAGTCTTTAGATATGGGTCCAGTCATGGCATAAAAAAGCATAAAATCACACGTAAAAAAAAACAATGAAAAACCGAAACGCTAAAAATTTAGCTGCTGAGCTATGATATTGATAAAAATAATGGCAATACATGACAGCCGATAGGGACATAAGCATTAAGAAGTAAATATTCAAAAGTATCATCTATTTACTTTTTGATTAAATATGTCGACTTCTGGTGGTCCTTTTTAACTAAAGCCTATCTTGATTATAATAAATGCTGAATTATCTCACCCTGGGTAAAGAATTACTCTATTCTTAATTTGAGAGTAACTTCAATGTGATCGTTCGACCGATCGATAATTTTAATGTAGCATGACACTGTGATTTTCCACCATAAAACAGTAAACATAGTAAAAGAAAATCGTTATATTGTCCGGCTCGGTCGTAAGTAACCTGCTCTCTTATCGTTTAATTATTTGGGCCGCAATGCAAACAAAGCCAAATAACATTAATCGGCGACAATTCGGTAAAATCTCGTATAAGTTTATCTCTAAAGAATTTATAGGTATTTATCAAACGCAAAAATTATTAAAATACCCCTATTTATCTGTAAAATGCGTGCAAATAGAAAATTTTAGGTGTACTGATGACAAAGCCCAAAATCCTCGTCTTAAAAATCACAGTTTAGTGACTTGAGACGTAAAACTTAAACCATTTTTTAGCTGTAGTTTGCTGTACAAATAAGGATGTCTAGTTAATCTAACTCCCTAAAACTGTACGATTTAAAAGAGATGTGAATAGATCATTTCACCAGTTAAAATTATCTAAAAATGTTTAACAGATTATACTAACCCTTCTACATCCATTGGAGTGCAGATCTCGTCCTAATTTAAATCAACTGTTAAACCATTGCATAGGAGACTCATTCAGTTCTTTGTTTTTTCTTTTGTAAAATCCGAAGACATCACAGTTGACCTAAAATCTTAAATTTATCATCTTCTGGTATTTTTTTTCCCTGGCATCGCCATCGATTTCAAACGAAAAAATGGACCATTTGCAGAAGAATATTTCTTTCTTTCATCTTTTATTTCTTCACTATTACGATGAATTTGCTTCACTGTTTTTCCTGATTTCAACTTCTTACCAGCCTTCATCATCACTACTTTGTCTTCTATCCTGCTCTGCCGATGTTTGCCGAGGAGTAGCCGAAACCTTGACTCGGCTGGCCTGATAGAAGGATTGATCCCAAAGTATCTTTTGGAGCCTTTCCCAGCTCATTCCTTGTACTCATCGTCGACTCTTACCTCCTCCAAATCTCCTGAACTGGTCTGTTTGGCTGACCACGGAGTCGTAGCGCAGGGGGAGGGCCTGGGGTCGGAGGTCTTCTGTATGCCGGCAGGGTGCTCTCGTAGTAATCTCAGAAAAAGAAAGATAAAAAAATATTACAAAAATGATTAGCAATTCTCTCGATAGATGGATAATCAAGGATAAAAGTCGCAGTTAATGTGGAACGATGAAATGAAATATGAAATTTACAATAACACCTGAAGGTTCATCATATATGGTTATCAGATGATATAGCAGAATGGGGAATGTTGTTATAACGCCAAGTGGGCACTTAAATCAGCAATGACATGTCAAAAGCTACTGTAAAGACCTGTATTAAGTTTCAAAAGCTTCTCTATCATCTGTTGAAAATTTAATAATATCATACATTGTATTCCTTTGATTAATAAAATCTTTATCTTTCTTTAATTTCCTTTATCTTTATATAATTATCTTTGTAACACTGTTTGTATAAAGAGAACGTTAGCAAAAACTACGTACATGCATCAACGTTTTTTATTTATAAATGCACATTACGGTATTATACTTCCGAAAATGAAATTAAAATGTCGTATGAAATGACGTACTAATAATTTGCAAACGGAGTATATTATCTGTATAAATATGGTTTATTTATTTATTTACAAAACCAACACAGCAGTCGTGTTACAAGTGTAATAATATCAGATCTGGAACATTAATGCGATAAAATGACAATACGGGTTTACCACATAAAAAAAGACGTGCATAAATCAATAAGTAGTACTAACGGATGAGTTTACGGTGATGTTTCTGTAATTTAGGATAACAAATTTAATAATACAGGGATTTTCACCATTTTAAACCATAACCATCAAAATAATGAAATAAAACGCATCACATAATATGACTAAATTTTGAAAGTATTTTCTAGTGATCCGTTTTAGAATACAGTATAAACAAAAATTTATATTCTTAAGTTTCGTCCTGCTCGGTTACCATAATTACTACATGCTAGAAACCATTAGTTGAACGTTATAGTTAACACAAAAAATTCTAAAGAATTCCTTTTCCTTTTACATTTTTTTTTCTTTTCTTTGTTTTTATTCTTTGTTTTCCTTTTCGATCGTTTGCTTTGCTTAAAGACAAAGCGATGATTTTATCTCCTATTAGGTCTAGGTATTCTAAAGTTTATCAGGATAATTGTTCAGTACATTTTTTTTTCATTATAAAGATTTGTTTTAAAAAATTTTTTTGGATAATGTTTTTTTCCCTACTTATTGTGTACAGTGAATCTACACCTCCTCGTGACTTTTTTCATTTTTAAAGACCAAGGTATTTCAGATGTTCTATGTAGACCTTCCCAGCAGTGGCTATTTTTTACAGTTTTAAAATATAAAAAAAAAATTTGCTATATTTAGAATTCATTGTTATAAAATCAATGGATAACCCAACTTTGCGAGAAAACTTGAAAAGCTAGTTTGATTAATATTTTGGGTCATCTTTTTTATTATTACAAATTAAGAATAAATTTGAAAAAAAAGGATTGCAATACATTTATCACCGAACGTTGTATTGGTAATTATTTTCGGGCTGCGAATTTCAACTTTAAAACAATAAATTTAACTTTCGTTTACTTTCTGCAGTAAAGAACAATGTGAAATTGGATATCCGAAGTGTGAACCATTATGAAAACGTATGTACTGATTGTAGGTTCCCATATCGAGAAACAGAGGTCATTGCACTGTCTTGGTATATAATAAGTCAGCGCGCGGACCTGGATGTACAGTGGGTTTCAGGAAATTTCATGGCTAGTTTTAAAAAAACGTAAACCTGAAAACGCTCGGACCGTAAATAAAAATTTCGTAAAATGAATCACACATGCTATATTATTGTCATCTTAACTAGACAACGAACTTGACGGCCCCCACTAGCTCAGATTCCCTGTTGACGTGTACGAATACCTAGTGGTACGTAGGAGGCCAAAACATGGTCCCTTGATCGTACCGACAGAATGACCACTTGCGTTCATGTAATAAAGGAATCAAGATGCACTCCAGGGATTTTTTTGTGTCAATGCAGTGCCTACTTTGTACCAATTATGGTGACGGATACCCGACAAATATTGCTATAACGAGTTGAGATGTCAACAACAATCAGCAACACAGGCCTCTCTGTGGTTGGTGCTGTACCTTTAGAATTTGTATTCACAGTATTCAATACCACATTTTATACACACTCTTTATCCACAACTTCAATCCAAATCACACCTGTACTTCCACTAATACAGCAGACTTCTAAGTTTTGTAGTGCGCAAATGTTTTAGAACTCCGCTTTAATAGGTGTGCTGGTGTCGTTGTCGTGGAGTAAGATCTGGTCTAACTTTTGGTTATCGGCCCGCGGACACAGCAACTTGGTACTACTGTCAATCCGGCGAAGCCGTTTCGGTACTGGCTAGGCCCTATACAACTACGCTTTAACCATTCCACGAGAGCCCTTAACCATAACATGCCTATTTTACAAGTGCAATCACATTCATTCTCGGCGATATGGTCGTCCACATGTTGGACATTAATTCCGTCGGGCAGTTGTGCTTCAGAGCTGCGGGACGTGGACTTTGATTGGGTGGATGCACGTAATAGCTGCGGCCGATCGCTTGGCCTGGAGGCATAGTTTGTGGATATCCGATATGCTTCCACGATAGGGAGCGGATATGGGTATGATGATGAAATGATATGCCACTCAACCCATCTACAGACATTTATCCCTAGGATATGGTCACACAAGTGCCATGGAGTCAGTCACCATTGTTGGCAAATCACACTAACTACAAACCAAAGTTAATTTGATACGACAGGAGCAGTCATCCATCGGGAATAGGATATATTAGTTATAACAAACCAGTTAAGCCAGTTTGGTTATCGGATCAGCTATACGGTGGGTTATAGGTTACAATAGAATTCCACCCCAAATTTATGCTAGGACCCACTCGATTATAGAAGTAACTCCCAATCGCACTTAACTACTTAATATAACTCATTATAATCCACCAATGATGCAAATAAACTCAGTGTATCCTCATACCATGCATGAGGTCCCGGATTCGATTACCTGCAATGTAAATAATGTAGTTTCGCACATCGATATTTCATACACGATGCTCCGAGCTGGCTCTGAAGCGTCATACTGATAATCTTGTGACCAAGATATGAAATCCAGTAATACATATTTTGTCAACAAATATTTTGCCATAAGGCTCCACCGTAAGGCAACGTAAGAAATGTTTTCAAAATGATATTCTGAATTAGTTAAAAGCTACAAATCTTCGAAAAAAATTATCACTTTACTTCAAATGATTTTTTAGGAAAATACAGTACGTGTATTAATTCTCAAGGAATGAAATGACCGCAGCATTTTTTTTGGCTTTTTTAATTTTTCAGGATAATAGCAGCAAAATAAAAACAATTAATTACTAAAGAGCACATTAAATTCTAGGAATTAGCGTGCTAGTTTGATTATCTTACTTCTTGGACTGATTCTGAAGCGCAAAACTGATCATCTTACCTTAATGTAATATTTAAAAAAAATCTAAATACACTGCACTGGTGTACCAATGCAGTACCCTATGCACCATTAGTTGCGGATAAGGGAGAGTAGTAGTAGTATTAGATATTAAAGGTTGCTTCGTCCGTAGCCTAATGAAATATTTTAGCATTGTAAAAATATAATATATTTTATATTTTCTAAGACAATTATTTTTGTCAGAAATTTTGTTAAAATATTATCGAATAATTAATTAAGATTACCAGTAACATTGTACGTAGTAATACCCTGTCAAATTAACACAAAAATGATAAACGAAGTATAATGAATAAAAATAGTGTAAACCTAAAGCTTTTCTCTCTACAATTTCTGCTGAGCTAAGTCATTAGTTTGGCCATACATTTAGTCGGTCCGTCATTAATTATAAATTTATATGTATAATAAATTAAACTAGACAATCTGGATGGAAGGGGTCCGCACATATTACATAATGTAGGAATTTTGTCATACAACTGTAATGGTGGATTTCGTGTACATGCGTAAATGTGAATTTTGTAATACATGTGTAATGGAAGTTCGTCACAAGTCGTCGGACAGAATGGGTTCACTTCCCTTTGCGAAGGGCTAGTTTAAATGTGTACTGCACAGGCGCGCAAGTCTTGCCTGTAATTTGACGCCAAGCTGGCACCGAATTCTCGCTCAATTCAGATCACAACGGTTTTTGACGTGGTAACGTCTAATATATCGATGTACGCCGGCTGCACACACGAAAAAGCATGACTCATTGTCACGTTCCGCCTGAGCCGAGTGTGCAAGCGGGAGCGCGGAACAAGCGATAGAGAGGCACGATCGGCCTAAGCGTTCGGTTTGTGACGCATCTATCTCTCTTCCACTTCATTGGCCGATGCGTCCGAGTAGAAGGGAGACAGCAGCAGCACACAAGAAGAAAAAACAAAAAAAATGTAATTTTATGGAAAAAATTGTAATTTTCAATTAACTCCTGCTTTGTATTTTACAAAATAACGATAATTCAGTAATAATAATTCAATTCAATTTTCTAGTTTTCTTATGACGCTATCACGTAAAATTATCGTCCGTAAGCCGACTTTACAGACAACCAAAATATTTTTCATTCAAAAAGAAATCTGTGCAATCTTATGATATTTGCATATATTTTATTTATAATTCAAAAGTTTTACAATGTTGAAAAGTGTCTCTGTTTTTTTATAATCGTGTGTACTTAAATCGCTTGTCAAGAGACAAAACATTGATAGAAAGATAATAAGATTTGTTATACCTAAGTGTTTTAGATTTGTAAAATACGCAATCTTGATTCAGTCTCTCGGGACATATACGTTTTATTATAGTATATGACCCAGCCGGCTGAAAAGGCTGATTTTACCTAAAAGCCGTGAAAAAAGACGTGAAAACGTCTTGGAAGGATACACACGAATAGGGTAGTGTCGTATATTTATAAATTATTAATGTAATAAATATTCAAAAATAATTTTAAAAATTCCTTGTAAAAAAATATTTAAAACGGAATACCGCAAGCGGATGCTTTAAAAGCACCCGTCTCCTAGGCGCACAAAAAGCGTCGTACTGAATATATAGTTGATGTGTAGAATCAGAGAAGTGGCTATGTACTTTTTTTCTATTTTAGGCGCTACTTACATAAAAACTTGGTTAAATGCCTTGAAATTAATAGACGCATCCTACCTATATAATGACCTGTTTTGGTGAGATATCGCGATTACGATATTTTAAAAATTAATTACAGACATAATTAAAAAAATACATACAAAACAAAAGTTTTCGTACCGCTGGCTGATATAATTCACCGTCCAAAAAAAATTGTCCCGTAGCGCATTGGTGGCTGATCGCTAATATTTTAGTTAGTTTTTGGAATCCATATAGATGAATAATGGAATGGTTTTGAATACGACTTTTGGGAGTGTAGATAGGGTAGGACACCAGCGCATTACACATTTAGACTAGGCTTTGTATTAGGGGTAGCTTAATCTCGGGGTTTGGGCCATTAATTAGGTCCCGTATGAGTGAAAGACGCCTGAATAGTTTAGACTTGGCTTTTTGGATTACGACCGCGGTATCTAGCCATCGGATTATTAATTAATTGATCCGGTAGCACCCTGAGCCCAAATATGTAAATAAAGCGGAGCCTGAGGTTAGAAAAAAATCGAGTTTTGATAATATAAAATTAGTCCGCTAAATTTGATGTGCCCTTTAATTATTAATTGTATTAATTTTTCTGCTGCCTTTAGTTATCCTGAAAAATTAAGAAAATGCCAAAAATAAGGACTTCCCATTAAAAAAAATTTAACCTACAAAATATTATTAAGCGTTAAATATTTATTATGTTCATGATGTCCAGAAAGACGCTACTGAAATAGGAGTAAAGTTTTGGGCATCTGCCTGCCAGGTCAGAAAGCAGTGGGAGAAGCTACTTTTGGAGGAGGTGTTGTCCCTCAAAGGGACGTTGCTAAGGAAAGAAAAATAAGAATGAATAAAAATAATTATTTCATATTCTTACATTATTATTTGTTCTGAGAAAATGAATTTTTCCACGCCTTACAACAATCCCTTTCATTTAGCTTTTGCACCTGTCTTTAGTGTAAATCTTTACCGGAAGTGAGCTCGCGCCGGTGACGTCAGACGCCAAGATGGCGCCTCTTCCGGAAGTAATTGGCGGGAAGCGATTTGAATTAGCGAAGCCCCCGGGACTTGTGATTTCCCGCGACAAGTTCCGACGATGTTTATATAAGAAAATTGCTTCCCAAAAGCCAATCTTTAAAGGTAACATCTTACCTAGCAAAGGATTTAGCGCACAACATAGAAAATACATATAAAATGAGAAAATCAAATAAATGTTTAGAGTTCCTGGACTGAAGTCATGAATGTGTAACAGAAATATCTGACATGGTCAATAAAAATCAATTGTGAAATTAAGTTAAGTTTTTATTTTATTGGTAATTCGATCTAAAACTCTTAAATCTGATCTGTCAGATCGTGATAATTATGAGCTATTTTTCCATTTTCTAACAAAAAACTATAATCTGATGTCTGGACTACCTATAAATTATCTTTTATCATTGTTTAAAGCTTTAAGCAAGTCGTTTTATCTTGTAGCTGTATTTAACGGTTTTAAATAAATAATTATTGGAATCCATCGGATATGGCCGCTGATATTTGACATTTTAACAAAAAACGGATCGTTAGGAAACTTAACCCTTAACTTATCGATATCGATGCTTATTGAGCTTACTTATGCAACGAGGATTATTCAAGTTGATTTTTTCCATGAAAAAATATAAAATGTGGTTTAAATTAAAACCTATTTTTTTTTCTTTGTTTGTCGCGACACAGAATTTCTCAATTTACATTACGACAGTAAAATAGTCCTATGCATATTTGGGTTTTCTGTAGCTCCTGCACCCGATGACAAACTCCGATTAAGGAGTTTATCGGGACAGTATTTAAAGTTTCTTTTGTAAAGAAATTATGTATTTTTTGCAATATTTTTTATTGAATAAAGACTGTTAAAAAAAAAAATTGACGACAGCGCTTTCGTAATATAAACTCTGCTTTAAACGTCTGGGTATGTTTATTAACTACAAAATGTTGGGCAAAAATAAAATATAAGTGTGTTAAATTGATAAAAACTTCTTAATAAATAAAGTCGATTTTTATGAGAAATCGATTCGGCAACGCATTAGGACATCCCTAATCGATACATAATCGAGCTGTCAAAAGTAAAATAAACGCTTGGAATTGGTTTAGCGAATGTAAACTTTGTAACAACTCTTCCTTTTTTGCTTCTATTGCCTTTATTCTGACAATTAATTACACAATGAGTTTATTTGTAGCTTCCATGGACGTTGATTTGAAGTATTTGTTGTCTGTTGTTTGAATAATTCTACTGTTTGTGTTGTATGGAGTTGGCCTACTTTGGGGCACATGAATAATCAACAAAAGAAAAATTCGTACAGGAAAATATATAAATACCTTAGAGTATACATAGCCATAAATACTAATACAATACCTAATTACTTTTTATTTTCTGTTATGACAGTCTTCTAGGTTTATGTTTTGGGCTTATTTAACTTACTTTATTGGGCTTACTCAAGCTTTAAGCATTTTCAGAAAGTATAATGTACCTACTAAATAAACAATAGGTAACATATTATACACCGTGTAACAAAACTCGGGTACAAGCGGGAACCAGTGAATCTACATCATATTTGGAGTCGATTTTGTGTGATAATTTTTTTTTGTTTGACCCATAGTTTTCAAGAAAATTGAGTACGTAGTTGTTTTTTTTCGATAAATTTTTGCAAATTGTTATCAAATATCATTTATTTATTAAAATTAATACCATCCATAAAAAAACACAAAATAAAAAGCCGCATTTTAAAAAGAATTTGTAAAATTTTACTTAGTCTGCGATACTTATAAAAGCTATTTTTTTTTCAAGCTCAGATTCAAAAGTCATATTACACATTTGACTCCAAATATGATGTAGATTCACCAGTTTTAGGGTTGTACTACAAGTTTTGTTACTCCACGTATGTTTTTAAAAATTATACAGGGTGTAACAAAACTCGATGTACAAGCGGGAAACCAGTAAATCTACATCATATTTGAAGACGATTGTGTTATATGACTTTTTAATCTGAGCTTGAAAAAAAAATTTTTTTCTTCCGTCAAAAGTTTTCATACGTATGTCAGATTAAGTCAAATTACTCAAATTCTTATTAATACGCGTTTTTTAACTTTGTTTTCTTTATGGATAGTATTAATTTGACTAAACACATGAAATTTGATCACAATTTGCAAAAAAAAATCGAAAAAAAAATCGTACCTAATTTTCTCAAAAACTATGGGTCAAATCGAAAAATTTTATTCTACAAATCGACTCCAAATATTATGTAGATTCACTGGTTTCCCGCTTGTACATCGAGTTTTGTTACACCCTATATACTATGATAGTTTCATTGAAATCAAAACATCAGATCGATTGGAAAATTTAAAAAAAAAAGTATTTTAAAATGTGTTATAAAATCTTAAACGCAGCCGCAAATTTTTATATGAAATATTAAATTTAAAGTTAAATTTAAGTTTTATTAGGCCAATAATACTGTAGGACTGATGGGGATGATAGTTGCCCAAATGGCGCCAATATTACATGAATAGTTAAAATAGCGAAAATTGTTAATAAGGTAATTTTTGCGGTGAAAGCCAGTTCCCTAATTATTGCTTCGTATAACATATTATGTACCGATGCAGTGCCCCATGCACCACTGGGTGCGGATAAGAGAAAGTAGCAGTAGTAGAATAACATTATTATTGCTTCGTATAAACGTCCCTCACAATTTTCCTATTCTCGGACTTAACGTGATGAATATTGGGCAGCAAATTATGTATGAGATGAAATAGTAAGGATACGTGTTCTTATAATTCCAACATTATATATGAGTTACATCCTGGTACTCCCAAAGGACACCTGTGTACAGTATTTACCGCATTCTGTAAGCAAAGGTGAACGTGCATCAAAACATACGAAAGTATGGTGCAATGGAGCTTTTTTTGGCTTTAGGAAATAAAAAGGGGTTGAATAAAACTTTGTTCGTTAGTAAGTTGCCGTTCATCATCATAATCATCATACCATATCCGCTCCCTATGTGGAGCATATGGAATCCACAAACTGCGAGGCCAAGCGATCGGTCCCGTGCGTCCTCCCAACTCAAGTCCACGTTCCGCAGCTCTGACGCAAACTGGCGACGAATTGTCAACAGTGGACGACCAGGACGCCGAGAACCTGATACCTTGTAAAATAGGCAAGCGTGGTTAAAGCTCTCGGGAGGCATGCGTAGTATATGGCCTAGCCAGCCGAAACGCCTTCGCCGGATGACAGTAGATACCTAGGGTTGCTGTGTCCTTTGCCTCACCTCTGTGTTCCTTACGAAGTCAAACCACCGCACACCTGAAATTCTTCTAAGACACCTATTCTCAAAATTCAGAAGTCGGCTATCTTGGGCACTGGTTAGGTGCCACGATTCGCAGCCATCGAAGAGAACAGGTGTGATGCAGGAGTTAAAAAAGCGGCATTTTGTTTTAACCTAGTAAACGTTGACGTTAGTTAAAAAAAATGGTTCAGTCAAGTGGGTTATACGAAAATTTTACCAAATCTACTACTTTGCCTTATCTGAACCTAATGGTGCATAGGGCATTGCACTGGTACACCAAGAGCAGTGTATCTTGATCATTTTAATTACATGAAAGTAGGATAATCAGTCTAAGGAAAGTAGAAGTAAAAGGCTTGATTTATAGAAAATAGTTTGAAATACTATTATGTAACACTTTTTTCGAAGCTTTGTGTCCGGATGACATTTTGAAAACACTAAAACATCAAACGCTGGCTAAGTGCAACCCGTGCTGCCATAAATAAGAGTATTTTAGAACTTAGGGGAAAATTTTAAAAACATCCGTCATCTACTAATCAGGTAAAATTCCATACATTTTGTACCGAATATTACCCGATTAGTAGAAATATCAAAAGTAACGAACGGATGTTTATAGAACCGGCGCCTCAATCAACTTTGTGTTTCTATTATTATTTACAGAAAAGAAGGTTTGTAGATAATACTTTTCTATACTTAGGAAGATTATGATCTTACAGTATTAATGAATATCTAACCGTTAAGAAGTTCGGGGCAGGTCTTCAGGGACTGGGTCAGGTAGATGGTAGATGGTTCGTGACGTGTTTCTCCTATTGTGTTTTCTTCATATCGCATTCAACCATACTTCGGGTAGGAAATAGCTTCAATCCATTACTCTCTCTTCTTCTGACACGAGTCAGAAACGATACATCCGCTGGCATTCTAAGAACTATATTATGGATATTATTATTTATTTAAAACTTCATGTACAATTACATAGCAAAAGCACAAGGGCGGGATTATTGCTTTCGCAATATATTCAAACCAAAAATAATAATAATAATAATAATAATGGATAATTTCTATAGCGCCGTTTTTGTAAACTATTACCTCAAGGGCTATTCAACAAAATTAAATTAATATTAAAATTAACCCTATATTAAATGCATAATATAAGGTACACAGAGATAAATATTACAATCTTACATATATGTCTAGTATAAACATTTCTCAAGATGCCCACAAATGGTTCAAATCATATCTCCATGAGCGAGAGATAGAGAAATGAAACGGATAAATGAAAAAAAAATTCTATCTAATATATAATTAATTATTCAAATGATTTCGCGAATAAATGTGTTTTTAATTTAGCGCGGAATGCTGCTTCGCTCTCACAGTTAGGAACAGCAGGTGGGCAGAGCGTTCCAAGCTTTAGGACCCGCTACCGCAAAGGCGCGCTCCCCAAATTTGGTGATTCGCTTTCGCGCTGGCTGGGTTATCTTGCCAACAGCTGAAACCCTAACATGGGCGTTTAGTGATGTTTTTTGGCCCTGTGTTATTGGGCCTCCTGGCCAGTTGAGGTTGTTACTACATGATTGAAAAAAAATATATATATATTTTCCTTTTTTTTTAATTTTTCAAAGATTTTTTTTGTTTACATAGATTTAACCCCATATAAACACATAATATGTAATAATAAAAAAATATATAAACAAATAAACCACACCAAGGCCATAGCCTGTTTGTGGGTAAAATATCAGTAAAAGTCATACAGTGGTAACGTGGTCGGCAAAGAAGAAAGATAAAGTCATGAAGAAATGGGAAAATAACAGATAATTAAAAAA